>NJDD01001184.1:22046-40043 GCA_002245505.1 Calephelis nemesis | reverse complement strand
ATAAATGTTTTGCGCTTACTCACGATTAGACGCTATTTCTAAGCCTATACCGTTAAATACTTGTGACTCTACTACTAACAAAGATGACTTCATTTTCGGAGATCGCTTTTTATGTGGGTTTAGTTAATTATTTTATCATTTTATACATCTTCATTAAAAATAAACATATTAATTACAAAAAGGGTGCAACATGAACTTGCACCAACAAATCTTCAGAAACCAACCAAATATTGCTTTTAGCTCACGAAGCGGTTTCAGCTATCTATTAATGTAGTAAAAAAATTTTAAAATAAAATCGAAGCTTGTCATGAAAGTTTACAATATTATAGATAGCAGCGACTTTAATAATAAAATTTCTAGTTTAAAATTACGCTTACTGTTAGTCCTCAAGGCAGTTTTACTTAAACATTAGAAAAATAAATAAGTATCGGATATTTTGTTTTGCAGATTATAGTTAATTGGTAGTGGAAAAGAAAAAACACTATTTTAATAAACGCAGCCATTGATGTTCAACACTAAAGTATCCGTATCGATTTTGTTCTACCATTAAAATTATCATTTGCAGGCTAATATGTATTACTAACATATAACACATTGTATATTAGTATTATTTTTTTTTGGTTTTGTTATGTAGAAAGAACGATAAAATCGTATGGTTGCTACCCTAAAGAGGTGTCAAAATTCTCTGAAACTGGAGTGTTATATTAAATAAGCAGTAAAGGTCTGTCTGTGTGTTTGTTATTGTTTTTTTCTGATATCTATTTAGGTATATGCATGTGGTCCCAGGTTCAATGCCTGGATCGGGCAACACAAAGAAAATTTGTTTTTTCCAATTTTGTTATCAAAAAATGTTACCTGTGATTGGATATGTGTCCTGTCGGCGATAGGCTTGATACATACGTCACATTGTGGGACTTCTTGTGTGTCTTCGGCTAGTCGTTGGTGCCTTGGTTGTGCCTCTGCCTACCTCTTCGCGGATATGGGCGTGAAGATACTTACTTGCTTAGTTACACGTTTGCAAATTTTATAGTATTTTGTAAAACAATTTAGTAACTTACATGTTTATTTTTAGTTTGTTGAATTATTTTAATACTTATTCATCAATGTTTTGTTAATTTGTAGAACGAATTTTTCGTCTTCTGATAAATACGTTTACATCCCAAAAATAATTAAGTTACCGGTTTTAAGCTACATCTCCACCAAATTTCAGCCTAATCGGTTCAGCCGTTTTTGAGTTATAAATAGTGTAACTATTTTATATATATATATATATATATATTTAGTGAAACAGTGTTAGTGTATTCATATCAATTCATAGTATAAAACAAAGTCGCTTCCTCTGTCCCTTTACTAACTTTAAAACAACGCAACGGATTTTGATATGGTTTTTTTATAGATAAAGTAATTGAAGAAGAAGTTTTACATGTATACTTTATACCCTTGAAAAGCCGGGTTGATCGCTAGTATAAAACAATAAATAATGCAGTTTCACCAAGTGCCGAGGATGGTGACAATTCAATATATATATTTTTTATTGCCTGTGAATCACATACCTACTATTTATACCACCTGGCAGGAAATTAAATGCGATGACAAAAATTCGATAAAATATATCTAATAAAATATAATTCTTAGTGATCAAGCCCTATTACTATTTACCCCTGTTACTATAAGCCCCTATCTCTACTATTTAAATAAAACAAATATCTTCTTTTAGTAATAAGTAAAAACAGCAACCTTTTTATTTATTATTTTACAAACAGATTTCTTCAAAAGCTATTAATAAAAAAAGTACTTATAAGAAACAATTCACCATGAAATATCAAAAGCTTCAAACGCAAATATTTTCTTTTATTATTGTCTTCGCATAAGTTGTTGTATTTATAGGTTTTGTTCAAAATTTTATCTTTATTCGAAATATCTAATATTCTACGTGACTCCCGAATGTTTTACCTATAGAATCCATTAGGGCCCAAGGGTTTTTATATTCCTTTGCGAGAGAGTAATCTTTTGTAACGGTTATACTTTTTTGGCTTACTCTTACATTTTTATTCATAGACCAAGAGTAAATGGAAATTGTAGTACTGTTTTTGCGCATCCGAGCGATTTAGATGCTCATTTTTGTTTGAAAGGTGACGTTATCGAGATGCTTTTTAGCTACATTAAACTATGTAATTTTGGTCAGGGTTTGTTGAAAGTTTTCAATATTAGTATTAAACTGTTTGGCATTTTATGTTTTGCTTACTAAAATTTTAACTATGGAGAATGATAAAAATATGTATTATTCTTGTATACTTAACAGTCATATTATTGGGTAATCTGATTGGTAAAAGCTTCGACTTGTTGGTAACTAAAACCATTGCTTCGTCTTCTTGAATATAAGTTGAGATTTTATAAGCTTTAATCATACAAAATTTATATTAAAAAAAATGAAAAAATAACAGATAGACATTAATTACACTTACAAATTTATATTAGAATGAATTAAAATAAGTGTCTGTTATTAAAGGGTTCGTGACTTTGAACTCCTTCGGTGGTACACAGCAAAAACTAGTTTTGAATCACTTTGATCATTTGCATTAAGAAAATAGTGAAACAATTTAAAACATTTTAAAATAATTTACTATGGAATACCAACAGCAGAGACCATAATTGATTAAGTACTTAATCCATAGTAAGAGGTTCCTTTGTAGAGTAGACCATCTGCCTTCCTGCCAGGCAGCTCGTAAAAGGCGAGCATAGGATTACCGTCACTAACACTGTGATATCTGACTAGGTGGTAAAGTTTAGCAGCGACTCACCCGGATTGATACCACCGCCTTATCTATTCCTGCTGTCATAACGTCTTGACGTGTTACGGTTTGGAGGGTAAGGTAGCCGGTAAACTTACTTTTGCTCGGGACTTCACATGCTAGCCTAAGGTTAGCAACGCAGTTACTCTGTCTGTAGGCGACGTGAATTCCTTACCATCAGGAAATTCGTCTGCTTGTTTGCCTTTCAATATCATAAAAAAGGTTAGTCAGAGTACTATAAATGTACCTACAACTGATAAAACGATACCTTTCGTTCAATGTTCAATTCAATGTTCGTTTTCTCAAACTCAGCTCATTTTGTAATTCGTATCGCTCGACAGCTCTTGCGCTATTATGTCTTCGAATTACTTTTGAGAGGTATAAAAACCGTTTACTTTTTGTTAAGCTCACAAGTGGCCTCACGAGTCAAACTAAGTTATCTTAGCACCTTTTCAAGGGCCGAAACACGTGGCACTTAGTTTTTGTCGATACATTTCCGAGATTCACAGACGGCGAAAATTATGTTCCTTTACACACATAGCGGGAACAGCAAAATCGTTTTTTGTATATAAAATTACAAAACAATAAGTTTGTAAGCTTAAAAATTTAGGAAACTTAAAAGTTGTGTGTTTTTGCCATAAAGTAGCAAATAAAAATGTCTGTTCTTTTGATAGTGAAAGGCAACCTTCGTTTATAGACGCATACATCGAGTTTAAACGTGACTTCAAAAAATATGGCATCATACCTCTGGAAAACTCTACAGGTTTTTTTTTCCAAACCAAAATACAATATTATTAATATCATGGCCGTAGGTATATCTAACATTAAGTACAAATACAATTAAGAACAATTAATACAATTAAGTGCTTAAAAATTATTATTACGTTGTTAGAAAACGTATTTTAAACCGATTTTATTTTTGAAACAGGTTGGCTTACATTTTTATATGTAAGCACATTGTAAAACCGTAGTTAAAAAAATAGTTTAGCAATCTTAAAACTAAAAATTTTCAACGAAACCTCGACAAAACGTCATGTAATATGTAACGTAGCTAAGAATCATCTCGATTACGTCAGCTTTCAAACAAAAAAGTCTGCATCGAAATCGGACAAATCATTCAAAATTTCTTGCCACGGAGAAAAGTACAAATTTAAATCCAAATAAAATTAAGTATTTAATTTCGAACCAAAACAGGCGTGATAATACGCATTATTTTTTTTTGGCGGGAAAATGCTAACGAAATATTTTTATTCGGATTTAAGTATGGATTTCCGCAAAGTAACGACTTCTCATATCAATTTTTTTATAAAACGTACATACATTATCCGTCAGGGGTTAAAAAATCCCTCATTTTGCGTTAGGGGTTGTAGCAACGCATTAAACTTGTTTGGGGGCTACGATGCCACAGACAAACACAAACAAGTGAAACTTATGACACCCGGACCACTCGTTTTGCGTTGGGTGCTAAAAAGATCCCATTGCATTTGTATGGAATATAAAAATCGAATGTACCAGGATAACATATTTGGTCAAAGGTTTGAGTAATGTGCCTGTGTAATGGTCTAGTCTAGGTCGGAACACGAAGATTATCTATTATGCAGCTATTTTCGATTGCGGATTCATCAAACCAATTACTGCTTTGGTATAGAAAAGAAAACTTTTGAAGTTCATATGTCATACTAGAGGCAAGGTCAAATAATACTTCGTTTATCTTTTTGGAAGTAAGCTTCTTTAGCGTCGTTGCGCACTTTTTTTGGAATGGGTAAAAACTTCTAAACTCGCATCAGGACACGTGACCTAAAATTAAGAAGACGAAAATTCGTAAGATGGCGTAGGGCGTTTGCGCGAATATTAAAATTATTCCCTAACCATTCCAAATTATCAAAAATCCACAACGTCAATAATCAAGTTTTCACTTCTGGCGGCACTCCCGGAGTGTAATCCGTAATTTTATTTGCATTGTTTCAAAATATGTATTATATCCGAATTAGGCGATTAAGTAAAACTCAATTTCATTTTCTAGAATAAATCGGTAAAATAAGCCAACCGGTTTCCATATAATAAAAAATCAGCTGGTTTTTATGTTAACTTAAAGTTTCTAAAAAGTGTAAAGAATATAAAACCAAAGGTACCAGGATGACATATTTAGTCGGAGCTTTGAATAATAAACACGAGCCTGGGGCGCGCGTCGTGTGCTACCGGTGCGGTCGGCTCACGAACACCATTTGTCTATTGCCTGGGGCCATATGCAATTTCACAGCCACCACGCCTATTGGCTTCCAGATCACCTCTGCTCTAGAAATGCACGGACGGACAATATTTAGTTTCTTCCGACATATTGTGACAGTTGTTCATACTTGTAATAGATTATTTATTTCTATAGTATTATACATCGTCTTCACGCTAAGTCCCTTACGTGGTAGGCAGAGAGTATCGTGTGCCAAATCTCACGATCCTCACGAACCTGTCTGGCTTCCTCCACATTCATTACCCTTTTCATATAAACACGCCAGTTTCGGATAGACACCACCCTCGTTTAACATTCGAGCCTAATATTGGTCTCAAAATCACTGAAGCTACGATTTATATGCAATTACTATTTTTTATTAAAGTTTAAGGAAGTAACCTTTTTTGGTGTAACATTCTATTATTTTTTATTTATGAAGACTAACAAGAAGTTCGATTTCCTTATGGTAGCACGTCATAATAATTGCCTAAAGACATTAAAATTAAAACGTATCTGAATACGTTAACATAGTATTGTCAACAAATTCATACTGGTATTAATGAATATTGACAAAAGAGAGTTTTAAAAACAGAGTTCACATATTTTAAATAATAATATAATTAATTAAATAAAAAAAACTTAAGTATTTGTTAACCATAACATAATGATTACGTTATTTATATGTTAAAAGACTTAAAAAATAGTATTAGTAAATGTTTTTAAAGTTAAAGGTATGACCCTCTGAAGATGCTGCTGATTCTGATTGTATATTTGCCAATATACTCGTAGTAGGTAACTAATTAAAATTTTGTTACTTAATAAAGTGTTGGTGTAAAAATGATTCAAGGCATGCACAAAAAAAAACAGAAACTACAAATAATAAATAATAAATATATCCCTGGACAAGTTACACAAATTGAATCTAACCCCAAAGTAAGCAAATTATATGCTTGTGTTATGGGTGTTAGTCAACAATACTAATACATAGAAATACTTAAATAGATACCAGAATAAATTTAATAAACACCCAAACCCGGAAATGCAGACATCTAAATGTTCATCACACAAATGCCTGCCCTTGTCCTCGATCCTGAATCGAACCTGAGCCTCGCGATTGGTCAGCGTAGTTAGGCGTGTACGCTAGCCACTCGACCAACGAGGCGGTACTGGTATGTAGAAATAATGTAAGAGAGGAATTAAGACTCTTCAGCAAAGAAAAATATGAACATGACAGTTGAGATATAAATACACAATATTTTTTAAAATGTTCCTTGATTACTTACATAAATTCAATCTAACCTCAAACCAGCAAATCATAATATGTTTGTGTCATAAGTGTTAATCATAATATTAGGTGAACCTAATATGTGAACCAAAAACTTTGGACCCCTTTTTACGAAACTTACGCTGACGAACGAGTATGAAGTTTGGGACACTTATAGTTTATGTGTAGGAAAAGTGAAGGACGCTAATATTTTAATGATAATGTTATAAAGTGCATTAATTCAAAAAATAAAACATTACACGTACTACCATGCATTTGATACACACAAACAAATATATCGATGATAACGATAAAAGATCACAGATGGCGCACGAACTATGATCAATGTAGAACAATGATCAAAGTAGTTGGTCTTGAGGAATGAAGATAGCGTTCTTACCAACAAGGTATTAAAATTTATTATGATCAAATTTCAACCAACGGGCGACCACTAGTAAGTTTTAATCCAGATAAATAAATATTAGAATAAAATGTACACTACGTCAGGAATCGAAACCAAGCCCTGCGGCGATTGGGTTAAGTAATCAAAAAATGTAAAAGAAACAATAGCTTGTAAAAATACAAAAAAAAACTATTAATTGAAATCCAACTATCAAGTAGACAAAAACTATAAGCTTTTATTATTCAGATAAGGATGAAGTTGCAATGTTCTTCCCAGTTAATTACATTACAAGATAAACAAAAGTATAAATCATGAGAACGCGAACTTGGACGTAAATTACATGTATGTTTAACAAGAGTCCAACTTCCAAGTCAGGTTATGATAAAACTTATAATTAAAATAAGCGAACTTATCAAAACTTAATTATAGGGTACACACATCATAATACTGATTCCCAAGTCTAAACTAAAGCTAATATAGTTTTAATTACTGGGGAATAAGGATTAACATCGCTTGTATCATTTTGGATGTATGCTAAAATGATTTTGCTAAAACTGATTCTTTGTTGATTAACGTATCCAATAGGGTGTTAACATAGATCTAACGATACGAGTATATTTTTTTTCCAATGTGATAAAAAATGTTCGAGCGATCCGGTATTTGACTTGACTCATGAGGTTCTGGGTTCGATTCCCAGCTCGAACAACAAAAAGAAAATACGGTTTTTCCAAATTTCTAAAAAAATTGTTTCTCTGTATATGATGTATGCCCGGTTGACGATAGGCTTGCCACTTATCATATTGTATAACTTAGTATCTTCGACTAGTTGTGGTTGTGCCTCTACCGACTTCTTCGGGGATATGGGCGTGAAGATACTTACTTACTTACTTGTAACTTGGGATTACCGGAGCTAAAAGACAAATCAAGGGACTTCAAATATATCTCATAGTAACATTAAGAAACTTTAAAACCGTTAAAGTTCAAAAACAATTCGTGATATACATTAGTAGAAAACCTTTCTAAACAAATATTTCCATACAAACATAAACAGATTAATGAGAAAACGTCTAAAACATCAAAACGAAAAAACTCCAAAAACAGTTTACGATTTCTGAATACAAATCGTTTCTGACACTGATTAAATATTCACGTTAAATCCTGAAAAAAGGAAACGCAGGGTTTATAAACATTTTATATTTAGTCTTTTCGTGAACAAAATGAAAGACGTACCGTCAAATAAAACATCAGTGATAATCCCTCGGGAAAGGCCGGTCGGTAGAGACTTGAATATTATGATTTATTAAACTGACTCAACATTCGCTACTTATGAAATATTATTTGAAAATGTGATATTTTTTAACAGATACATGCATTTTGGAAGGTATTTTGAAATGGGTTATTTTGAGATAAAATAACACATTTTAGTAATCCATACTACTAATAAGTTTTCTTTTTAATATTCCTCACACAAAATGAGAAAATAGTTTTGTTTGTTTTTCCGGAATTCGTGTTTCAACATCCAGACTAATCGTAAATTATTTAAATTTAAAAATATATATTTCTAATGTTTTTTCTGTTACGTAACTGATTGTGATTTTTGTATGGTGTTTCAAAATGTGATCATGACTCAAAGACGGTTTCCTTTTTTTTCGGGTAAGTAATAAACCTATATCTTGATAGCTTACACTATGTCAAGTACTAGATACTTCTAGAGTATTTATGAATGATGATTATTAGTTACTAGACAACACCGTATTAGAGTAATAAGGCCTTAGAAAAAGATGCTATAGAATATTAGAGTAATGTTTACAATAGTTTTACCGTATCCATATTAAGATTTGTAAAGTGTGTCTGTATGGCACGTTTTTATGACTCAACCGCTCAAACAATTTTGCCGAAATTCGATATGTTAATAATAAGAACCGAGTTCTAAAAAAACAATTGATAAAAAAAACCCTCGAGGACTATATCCCAGGCAGATAGGCACGTCGCACTTAAAACGCTTACTAGATAAATCGAAAAGTAGCATCCATAATTGATATACTTTGCACCTAAAATAACTTCTTCTTCTTTTTTTTGGCTTTTGCAACTACCGTGAGTAGTTTGATTTCGCCAGTGTCTAAGTGTTGGATAATACACCTAAAATAACTATTGATTTCATAAATTCTGGTTGAGTAATCGTGACATCTGTCATATCATTGTTAAACCTAAATATCAATAATCTGCGATTCACAAAATAAAATGGTGAACATTTGAAAGAGTTTTGAGCCGTCTAGACTCTAGAGAAAATGTTGTCGCACTTTTTCGTAATAATTAAATTTCATGTACACAATGAATAAATTAATTCTATTTTGGTGGAATTTTTTACAATTTTGTACAGTTAAAGTGCACAAGTGGAGTATATATGAAGAAATTATCGTATGTCATATTTTGCCAAATCCCGCTGAAATAGCTTGAGAAATTTCAGTGACGACTTAAGACTAATCTTAAGTAATTAAAACCCAATTTTGTGAAATCCGGTAGCTTGATGGCAGATGCTAATGCAAATGTCAAAAACTAAAAAAACTGGTACACGAAACAAAAAAGAACATTTGAAACGCAACTAATCTCTAGATTTCGAAAATTTCATACGAAATGG
Source organism: Calephelis nemesis (assembly GCA_002245505.1). Taxonomy (NCBI): domain Eukaryota; kingdom Metazoa; phylum Arthropoda; class Insecta; order Lepidoptera; family Riodinidae; genus Calephelis; species Calephelis nemesis. Next base: position 30,719 of record NJDD01001184.1, on the reverse strand, counting down.
CAGCTTTTTTTAGTCATACCCGGCGATTTTTCAGATTATAAATTATGTATGATATATATGATAAATTTAACTACATTTTTTCCAATTTATCAAATATTAAAAATAAAATACACAAAATAGTATACATCATGTGTTTTGATTTGTAAACACCGATATAAAAGTTAAGTAATTAAATTATTAATTTGTGTTGGGTGTATTTGGGTGACTCGGCAATGGTGACTTTTTTTTTCTTTACTGTGTGCTCAATGACAAAACTGAGTTTCGGATTCCAAATTGAACAAAATAAGGGTGCGTAAGTACACACCAATTGTTCATAGTATAACATCAAAAATCAATGAGTCTAATGTGTTGACAAATTCTTTTTTATTTTTTCCGTACGTGACGAGCTTGAATGTGTTCAAATTAGTATAGAGTTTTATTATTATCCCCCAAATAAACATAATTTTCATAAATTCAACGAAAACTAGTTTTAGTTAGCTAACTATATTAATGAGAGCTTTCACTGCAAGAGCTTCAACAAACACTCAAATGCTCTCCAACTACTTATAACGTTACATTATGTAAGCATACATGCTCGACATCCATCATAAAAGCACATGGTTGGTTTGTCGTTTGTTTGTCATAACCCACTTTACTAGGTGCTACAGTTTTGCAACGATTCACTCGATTGCTACCACTGCATTACCTCTTTAACCCACCTAAAAAGGAGAGGGCTCTCAAATCGATATGTTTTTAATGTTTATCTCGCGATTACTCAGCCAATAATAAACCGAATTGGATGGTTCTTTTTTAGAAATATAGGTCATGTTTCCGAGATGGTCCTATATTAATTTTATCATAACGCGACTATGGGTGAGTCATCAATGTTAAGGTCGTCAAGATAAACGAACCCTTTAGAATTACTAAGTATAATTCAAAAATCCTAGTAGGGGTTGATAAAATATATGTGGGACCATCTCGGAATCATTTGCAATCTTTCGAAAAAACAATTATCAAACTTTATGAAATGGTAGGATTCGGTTTTCGCAGTTTACTGCTCGTAGTCATTCTGGTAAAACTGTCATGCTCCGCTTTAGAAAGTAGAGTAACCATAGTATCATGCGCAAATACAGTAAAATATAAATGTATATTCCTGTCCATATCTCCGAAGAGGTAGGCAGAGATACAATCAGGGCACCCACGAATAGCCAAAGACACTAGTCCCACAGCGCGAGCGTGATAGGTGGCAAGCCTATCGCCAACCGGGCATATATCCAATCCCGAGCAAAAATTTTTTATTAGAAAATTTAAAAGTCATATTTTCTTGTTGTTGAACCTCAAAAAATTAGAAAAACCAAATTTATTTTTATTGCCCGACCCGGGGATCGAACCCGGGACCTTAAGAAGCCAAGTTCAACATTAGGACCTCTAGATCATAGAGGCAATATACACGTATATAAAGTACTTATTAACGTTGTCTTTCAACATTTTGGTCTCGTACTACACGCCTCAGTGAAGCATCCCACCCTAACCATTTCAATGCCTGGCCATCTACTACTGTTCGTTTTCATAAACGTGCTAACGATCAGTCAAGCTTCAGTTTAGTCTCTTTCAAGCTTTATTTCCAATAAGTTTTAATATGGGATTTCTTTTTATGTGTGAGGCAAGCGAACAAGGACATGGCTTTCCTGGTGTATAACATAACCTATAGATGTCACAGATATTACAGGTGCGTCGATGTCCTGTAGCCGGTATGTTAGGTCTATTGTGCAAGTCCATCCTACTCTACAGGCTGGAACGTGACAGTCATTTAGGTGACAAGATTATGTAAAGATCCCTGCCCGGGCAAGCTGCTCCGCAGCATTCTACCACAAGTGGTTTTGTTAGTAATAACCTAAATTTTAATCAGTGCTCGCCTCTCACGATCTACCTGGCAGAGATGCTAGTGGTCTTTTCTATTCATCGGATCCAGACCAGAACGGATGGACCAATTTTGCTACATCAGTTTTTGTTGTACTATTTATTGTTGGAAGAAGATTTTCATGAAAAGAAAAACCAGGAAAATTGCAGGGAAAATGGAAAAACAGTAGGTACTTAAATCCTTTCAAACTGTTAGTAACTATTATTGGCAACGATGTGAAGTTCGCCGGGTCGGCTAGTTGGATATAAAAATTATAATCTAAAAATGCAAAATCAAATTAAAAGTGAGATTTTTAAGAGATAGTAATTTGCAATTGAATAAAATACAGTATCTTTGTTTCAAAAACCATTTTTTTGGTAACAAAACTAGTTTTACAGTACAATGACCTGAAAGTCATCTTCGGAAGAAGATCTAAGAGACGAAAATCTACAAAGCCATTGATGCACATTATCCTACGCACCCTTTCTTCTATTATAAAGTTAAAGTGTATCATAAGAACCCAAACGGCCTTAACGTGGGTCCATCTAGTGTGTTCCATATGTTAACCTGTGAGATACCATCTATAACGGTAAAAAATGGTATCTTTTCTACGTGACGTACCACAACTCGGGCATAAGGTAGGATAATATTCCATTTTTGTACACCCATTGTAGAGACCCATGATAAACTAGATAAGTTATTGTCGTATATATTTTTTGTATATCAGGTCATGAATCTTCAGTGAAATTTAATGCTTAGCAAGTTGCTCTTCGTGGCTTTGCTTGCGTATTACTTTCTAACGCCTTCATCGTCTCTGTGATCTAGAATTTCGGTTTTGGACTTGACTTCATGACGTCTCGAGTTCTATCTCCTGGACGGGTAAAAAGAAAATAAGTTTCTTCAATTTTTTAAATAACATTACTCGGGATTTGATAGGTTTACCACCTATCACACTTTGTGATTCCGCGTCTTCATGTCTTTGACCAGTCGTAGGTACCCTGGTTGTGCCACTTCTCTGTCTATTCGGTCATAAGGGCTTGGTGATATTTTTTCTTTACTTATTTAATATATTACATTCTCCTGATTCGCCTTGTCGTTCAAATGTTCGTACTCTGTTATCCTCATCTGATATCCTTCAAGTTATTTTGATAAATACTTAAAACCACTCACAACTCCGTTTAAAAGCTATGATGCCACAGACAGATAGTCACTCACACGCATACCCCATAAAAACACACACACACACACACACACACACACACACATGTGCAGAAACGCGTCAAACGTATCTTAAACTATATCTTTTGGCATTGAATGTCTTGAAATTAAATAAGTTAAAAAAAAGATTTTTTATCTGAACGAAAAAGTCCATAACGTATACATTTGTAGTTATGTTATATTTCTAAAAATATTATTTTTGAGAAAACATTTATCTTTGTTTCATAGCTTCATAATAAAAAAGGTAATGTCAAATAATCAATAGACTTTTCTAAAGTATGAAATGTTTTGTTTTATCTCGTCTAAGGAATAGAAAACATTGAATCAAATAAAGCTATTATAACATTTTTATCCATAACATAAAGAATAATAGACATACCCCAAAATAGTGATATTTTTTGAGTGGAAAAAACAACCACTAATATTGATGTAATAAAAAAACAAAAAACAATACACGGCAAAGAATCTCACAGTGCCATAAGGATCAATCAATCAATGTCTTTTGAAATAAAAAAGGTACACACGACCCACGTAAACTTAGGGATATCGAAAAAAACTTTAGTTAATTTTTTTGTGGCCGACCGCGGGGAGTGTATCGGGATTCTACGCCGAAAAATTCTATTTTGGTATCAAATTAACTGTCGGTCTTAAATCAGAAACATATTTAAAATTGCCATGTCTGTTGACGATGTCTTATGGGACAAAACTTGGGACAATTTACATTCCTAGTCGAATAGTTTTTTGTCATTCTTTAATAATGTGTTTTTAGTAGTGTTAGCTAGTTTCTTACTTGCTCCCCATGTTCTCTTCCTCAATATAGCTTTAAATACAATGATTTCATAGAATTTAAGTATGAGTATGTTTTTCATGGGCCTAGATCATAAAATCTCGTGAGTAAACTCCATGAAATACGAGTAGATATAGAAATAGGATAGTTATTTATTTTGTTTGTAGTAGCAGTTCTACATAGTTGTAAACATTATGTAAAGTGTAGTTCAATCCGAACTTAATGTTAACGGAAATGTAAACTATTTTTTCTCCAAGGTCATATTTTTGCAAACCAGCAATGAAAGTTTCAATTTGGTTAAATTTGGATACTACTGATATAATTTTTGCGAGGTCTATAAAGAGTAAACTATAATTAGGTACCAGAACTTTATCAGAACAGAATACTTTTTTAACTGCAGCTTCGGTCAACTTCAACACGTTTTTCATATACTGTTTCATCCTTTATTATAGTCTTTTTGACTTCATCTTTAAAATCTTTTTTTAATCGAGTCACGTGTTTATATGTACGTTCATCAAATTTATATCGAAATCGGTCATATGGTTTAGCCTTGAAAGTGTAATAGACAATCAAACTTTCACATTTTTAATTTTAATATAGATTAGCTAAGCTACTTACATGTACGAATATAATTTATTAATTTCTTGACAAATAACATCTTACGTATACTTAAAAGTACCTACAGGGATTAAATAAATTAATGCATCATTAGCTGTTTGTCTTCAACTTAGAGAAAAATAGTTACAACATTCAGACGAACTTTCAACCATTTTAATAGTCCTTTAAAAAAGGGCGTTGTTTGAAATCGGATCTGTAACCATATGGGTATCAAATTTCATCAAAATTGGTTTATTGGTTACAGACAAATAGTTATACAGACAGACTTTCGAACTTATAATATAAATATGGTTTGACGATCAGAAATACAGAATGTTCATTCTGTATTTATTGTATTTGTGTCTTGAAATTCATGTGCATATAAAAATCGAACTTGGGCCTTCTGGGTGATCGGTAACAATAGTAATTTTCTAAAATCTCGATCAAAAACTATTCGATTTAAATTTTACGTGGAACCTTGAATATTAATATTATATTAATATTAAGATTCAAGAAAAGTTACACAGATCGAATATTCTCCCAAAGTAAGCAAATTATGTGCCTGTATTTAGGGTTTTATTACTTTCAACGATACACAGACCGCCTCGTTGGTTGAGTGGCTAACGTACACGCCTAACTACATCGACCAAACGCGAGGCTTGGGTTTCGTTCCCAACGGGGGCAGGCATTTATATGATCAACATTTAGATGTTTGCATTTCCGGTTCTGGGTGCTTATTAAATATATTCTGGTATCTATTCAAGTATTTCTATGTATTAGAATCGTTGACTGACACCCATATCGCAAGCATATAATTTGCTCATTTTAGATTCAATTCGTGTGACTTGTCCAGGGATATTTATTTATACCAGAATAAGTTTAATGAACACCCAGACACACAAATACAGACGTCTAAATGTTCATCACACAAATGCTTGGTCATGTAGGGAATCGAACCCAAGCCGTTTGTTCGGCGGAGATAGACATGTACGCTATCCCTTCAACCAACGAGGCTGTCTAAACATCGCTTGAATGTAACAAGAAACCTAACTTTTTTCTAACATTTCTTATTCTACAACAGATTCTATGTAAATGTGCCAGTTTCTCACAGCACCAAATTCCGTATAAAAATGGTGATTACTGTTCCTTTTGACAAGCCCCATATATTCAGCACTTACCCTCCTCCAAAATCCTTGGAACGGATGAATATTTATAAAGGCTGGAGCACATTTTTATCGCTTTCCCGTTTTCATTTTATACCTGTTGTTTGAATCTTAGCGTGAGAGTGCTTCTTCACATCTTGCTCCTAATTTGCTCAAAACTCAAGTTATGAGCAATTTCTCGCTACTTTGCCAGATAAATCGTAACTTCAAATCTACTTGACAGATTAAAAATGGAGATTTCTGATGGTGTATAAATTTAAATAAAAAAAATATTGGTCATGAGATTTTCAATAATATTAATCGACAAGGGTAAAGTTTTAAGATATATAATAAGCTTAATTTCGCGAGTCGGGCAATATAAAATGTGTTATTAATTTTCTAACAAAATAACGTTGATTGAAATTGGATGAGAGCCCATTTGGAGATACATTTGCCACCAATTATATGGTGGAACTTTGTGTCTTCGGCTAGTCGTAGGTGAACTGTTAACTTATTTGAGGAAAGTCCCTTAAATTTTAAGTGCTTACGGTATTTTTTCAACTTTTGAAATCAAAGTCCTTTGTTTTTTAATTTTTGCTTTATATTATGTTATCCAGTTTGCCCTTTTATTAGTTAGATTAAAGTTAATCTGATTTTAACTTTTTGATGAAAAGTGCCAGTCTTAAATCTTAAATTCAGATTCGAGTAAGTAAGTAATCTTAAAGTAAGAATGTAAATTGTAATGTCGTAATATGAAACCACAAAACTAAAGTTGATATTTTTAAAACTGCTTCTACATCAAATAATTACACATTCGTTTAATATTGCAGACGAAAAGCGTATTACACTCAGTCCGTGGATTTCAGAATAAAAACCTCTCATCTAAGGGCGTCCTGAACTACCGCACGACCAACAGCAAAAACTATTGTTCATAAGCGACTTACATTAATAGGGTTTAGGCTGCGTCTGTTCCAAACTTGGACATGTCTCGAAGTTTCGTGTATTATACTTTCAAATGGTTGGATTCCCAACAGGCGAAGGGCATTTTTTAGAACTATATAAAGCTCTAAAATTTTAACTGCGCATAGATTTAGAATGTTGTATACTATCACAACCGCACTTTAAGATTTTAATAAACAATTAATTTGGCATTCTAAGTATTAGGCCTTCACATTTAAATTAGTGTTTTGAATTAGTAGCAACTTCAATCACAAACTTTTGAATTTTGGAAAGGAATCCAAAATTCAAATTTATACAACACCAGCTGTTGCCGGCGATATTGCCCGCGTGGTCAAACTGAAATATTGTTTTGGGATAAAAATTATCTATTGTTTTAATCTTGTTTTTTCTTGAAGGAGTAACAAAGAGAGAGACAAACTTTCGCATTTATAATATTAATAGGTTACATGTGTTTTTGTCTTTAGTAAACCGTCATTCATTTGTATTTTTTTGATCACGTTGCTTAGTTTACAAAATGCAAAACTTAAAATATCTTGTTATTTACGTGTACAAGTACCTACTAGATAATATGTAAATCCTCCTGAAAATTTTTAGCGATTAACGTTTAGGTGTGTAAATTTAATGTTGTTCATATTTTTACCTGTTTCTGTCACCATAATAAAACGTGTAGTGCTAGAAATAAAATACAACAACGATTGAAAAATAATACTCCATCCACACCAAGTACCATGAGCAAAAGCAATTAAATGTAAAAAAAACGTTAAATCCTAGTTTTTAATTATCAATGCGCAGTTGAAAAAATAGCTAACATAGACCATTTCAATATCTGGGCAGAACAAGTTAAATAGTCAGAAACTAAATTTTAAGCGAACGCTTCGCTTATTAAGTAAACTTTTCAAACAGCTTACATTTCAGAAGAATAAATAATACTCTTCTTATAAGCAAGTAGTAGGAAGAGTACTATTCAGTAAAAGAAACTGCTTTTACAACGCTTAAGTTTTTACAAACACATCTGTAGTAGAATTGTCAGTATATCATTTTCTTTAGATTTGTGTGTTAAACTTACAATTGTTTTATAATTATGTTACATTCATTAATTGCATTGTTGCAAGGGTAGTTTGTCAAATATCGCTTATTAGCGATAAGACTGCGTTTCGGTGGTAATAAAATTGTAAATTTGTTATTAGTGTGTTAAGGATTTTCATTGACATTCAAATTAGTGTACATTCATTCATTTCGTAACTAGACTGAAATATTCACAATTAAAATAACATATTTAATGTTGTGTTAATATCAATTGCATGTTAAATATATCAGTATTTTTTTAATTTAAATATCAAGTCACATTCATGTTAACACTTATTCAAAATGAATAACAATATTCATAACGAAATCTAAAGTTTGAAATGTTTGAGTAATATAATCAAACTAAAAAACTCAAACTAAAAAATAAACTAAAACAAATATCCCTAAATATAAGTTATATTTAATTAATAATAATTTTTAAATAATCATACTTACTTTTTAATATTTTTTATTTAGACTTATTTGTGCGATCACGAACTACACTATCAAGTTGAAGACGACATTGTTATGTTTCTTATACGCTGTGGTAACCTTAAAAGTCGTGAGCAGTTAAATCAAAATATTATTCATCGTGCTGAGATATCTCTTTTGTATTAAGTTCATTTGTAATTTATTCTTCAATTACAGACTCGTTCAAGATTTTATAATGAGGACTATTTTATATCTGTAACTAATGTATATATATGTATACATATAACGATCAAATTTAAATATAATTGCCGTCACCCGTGGCTCACAAACCAACTGTAACTGAGTACTAGCTTTACTAGGTAGTTACGAAGAATTTTTAACCATAGGCATATCGATAAATATATTGTACCTAAATTAGGTGACTGCCCTATCTTAGTGACACGTCAAATGCAGCACCATATAATAATAGGTCCAACAGTTTTCGAACTGTAACCTAACACTGTACCCCTTATACCTTACCTAGCATCTACACATCAATCCTCCACTACGATCCCCTTTTCAATGCAGTCAGCATATCTCAAATCCATATCTAC
>NJDD01001184.1:0-12129 GCA_002245505.1 Calephelis nemesis | reverse complement strand
TAATACCTACCGACGTCTAAATGTTCACACAAATATGAGCTTTCTTTAGGAATCGAATTGGAGTTTTACGAAAGTGGATGTAATATCAATAGATAAAAATGCGCCGACGTAACTCTTTACGTTTACGGTTGTGATAGTACTTAACTGAGTATTTATAATTAGACTTAATATTTAAATAATTGGTTTATAGATTATAAAAGTAGCTCGTAATCAATAACATACTTCATATTTTATAAACTTTTGTTTAGCTTCACCTTGCTTAGATAATTTCCAATAACGATAACTTGCAATATATTTTTTACTGGTGGTGGTGGATTATGTATTCCTGCAACCATAATGACTATCGTGTTTCGGTCTGGAGGGTAAGGTAGCCGATAGATTTTCTATTCTTTCTTTTGTATTCTACCACATAAATTATAGTATTTTCATACTGATAATTAAAGAAATTTGAGCAAAATTATTCCCTGCCCATTTCAAATATCAATAATGCACAACGTTGATATTTAAGTTTTCACTTTTGCCGGCACTCCCGGAGTGCAACCCGTCGTTTTTTCTTGGATAAGAACGTTAAACAGTAGACTCAAAAAAGTAGTCTTAGTATTAATTTAAGAGTACTAATCCTTTTTTTAAACTTATTGTTGGGTTTATTTAATGAACTCCATTGAGAATAAAAGGGTTGTAAGTAAGAAAAAAAATGTTACGCACATATTGTGTGTTTCATTATTTTCAATAATAAATAACGTTATCACAAAGCATTACACATTTTTATCGTATTGTATGTATTAAATAAACAAGCTGTCGTGTTCACAAGGCTAACGATATGTAAGGTTATCGTGGTGACAGGCCCCAGTAGATTTAGCGTGTTTTAACCCGTAAATACTAACGTGGGAGTCTCGTAGACGTCTAAAAAATTAATAGTGTTTCCCGGTCCTTTTTGTTTTAACCCGCAAACACTAACGTGGGAGTCTCGTCGACGTCTAAAAAAATTTGAATTGTTTCCCAGTCAAACTGACAACTAACCTAAAAAGCAGGTATTAAAGTGACACGAATAATACTTGATTTAAATACAATACAAAAAAAATAATAGTGTTTCCCGGTCAAACTTACAACGAACCTTAAAACTTGTTATCAATGTTTAAGAGACATGAATAATACTTGCTTAAATATAAAAAAAAAAGATTTATAATAATAAGTAAAACCTTAAATTTCAAAGCCATATTCTGTGAATTGTGCCCTTTTGGTTTTAACCCGTAAACGCTAAGGAGGGAGTCTAGTCGATGTCTGAAAAATTTAATGTGTTTCCCAATCAAACTTATAACCAACCTAAAAAGCAGGTATTATAGTGACACGAATAATACTCGCTTTAAGTACTATAAAAAATAATTAATAATGATAATTAAAACTTTCAATTTTAAAGCCACATTCTGTAAATTGGGTCCTTTTTGTCTTAGCCCGTAAACACTAACGTGGGACTCCCGTAGACGTCTAAAAAATTAGCAGTGTTTTCTGGCAAACTTACAACTTACCTAAAAACTAGTTATCCATGTTTAAGTGACATGGAATACTTGCTTTAAAATATTCGATAAAAATTAATTTATAATAATAATAATTAAAACCTTTAATTTCAAGGCCATATTCTGTGAATTCTGTCCTTTTTGTAATATGGCCTGTTTGAGCTAGTAAATAATATTTGACAAATATTTTTGGCACTCCAATAAAAACCAACAAATATTATCTAGATGATACCATTATATTGTAATATATTTTGTTACTAAAGCTCATTGTTAGATACAAAAAATATAAATATTATAAACAATTATTCTTGTTTTTTAATAAATAAATACATAAATTAATATCTCTGAACAAGTTGCACAAATTGAATCTACACATACACAAATCTAAATCTAAGCGCAAAGTAAGAAAATTATAGATATAGTCCAAGAAAATCTACAAATGCCCCAGTGTTTGTGACAAATATTAAAAATAATTGTTCATGCTTATTAATTAATCAATTATTGATTGTTTGTATCCAAAGTCCTATTTTGTGGATATTTTTTTTGTATGTAGTTTGGACCGATGGAGCAAGTAAAAACTATTTGCCTAATAGGTCTTTTTATCAGTCCAAGAAAACCTTCAAAATATCTTGATACTTATATAGTTTCAATTAAATGTTTCTATGTAATAATGTCATAGCAAATATAAATTTATTTACATTTATTACATTTACACTATAAACATTTACTTGTGTATAGGTATATTATATCTGACAATTAAAAAAATGTTTTAATATCTAAAGTAAACATTAATTGCACATAAAACTGAATGTTCAGAAAAGGAAAATATCAAGTTTATAAATAATTAATTCATAATTTTATATGTTTCTTCATATGTTTACTTATGTTTTATATCTTTATATAAATGTGATTAAGATTATCCTTAGTATTTGTAACATTGTTAATTGTAAAATATGTTTTGTTTAATGTATATGTATTAATTATGTTAAGCTTTGATAACAGTATCTGAAATCATAAAATTAATGAGCTGGCTTAAAGTACAAGATTAGTTTCATGTTAATTTTAATTTTCCTTAAAAATATAAATAACATTTAACCATATAGCGTGTTTGTTGTTGGTAGGTCACATTAAGGTAAGGAAACAATCTAGTTTCTACCAGCTTTTTCGTTAATTTAGAGCTAGATAAATAGTATTTTCTGACTTGAGGCAGCGTAGAAGCAGACGACTCTCCTCATGGTATTAGCAACAACTGTAGTGTATAAACACAAAGAAAGAAATGTCTAATCATATTCATATTTTTTAATTAAAAAAATACTTAGACTGTTTTACGTATCACTTATAGTTTATTATTTTATAAATAGCCTGCCGGGCTCGTTTATAACTGAATCAACAGGGCTAAAACTTAAACTAAGTTTTTTTTATGAATATTTGGAACTTTTAACAAGCGCCGACGATAAAAAATATCAAATATGTCTAATCATGCCTTATACACAAGTATACACGATAGCCTTTTATGTAATATCTGATCACTCCCTTTTAATTATAAATATTCAACATATTCTAAACAAAGTATTGAACATCCATACAAAATGATTTACAAAAATGAAATGAATAGGGATGTAAAAGCTAAAGTTTGTTCGGGACAAAATTTTATGCCAGGGACGTCCGCCCGGAATGTAGGCGCCACTCGCATTAAAAACTTCGATACGAACAAGAAATTAAACATTAATGGTACATAAAAATGTTTACCGACACATAAATTATTATCTGAAGAAGCCGATGAATAACCGAATCTTCTAATGGATGTTGTCCGAAACCTAATGTAATTTATTGCTTATACTTTTAAAGAAATATATCACAATTTGGAATTTCTTCCTTGAGCTATAATTTCGACTCAAACTTGAACCATGTATCAAGTGTACTTTGAAAGGTAAACACTTAATAAATTGAAATAAAACGTTTTCAAATCACTCCCGTGACGATAATTTGGCCCACGCCTGCGTCCAGTGACAATGCCCTTACCGCGGGAATGATTTGAAGGACGCTGAGGAATAATATAGGTCCCTAAGGACCCACACAATGAGACTGGGATAATAATAGTTGTAGATTTGAAAGTAATTTGAATATGAATGGCACCCTCCCGCGCGGTGATCGTAATAACAAATATGAAGTGTTGCTTTTGTACACTCCCCCGATGATTTTGACTTGGGTATAACGAATCGTGTTCGGATTGTTGATGATAATTATGGCTTGCATATTCGAAGTATGTGTTTAAGTATAGGTTAGATATGTTCTTTGAGTTTATTAATTCACACCCTTTATCGACGAGAATAGAAATGAAGCTGTGACTGTGTGAAAATTTTGAAGTTATACTTCTTTTAGCGCGTTAGGAAAAAATGATGAGGGTAAATTTTTACGATGCGCGCGCACACCGTCACGAAAAAACCGACATGATGAAGTTAGCTATAGATAAATAACATTTTAGTTTTTATTAAATATTAAATAAACTTTATTTAACTAAATAATGCATTATAATAAAACTTTTAACGTATTGAATACCTTTTTTCTATTTATTTAGTGTCATTTTGTCTACAAATGTAAAATAAAGCAAAAGATTAAATTTTTAGAAAGATTTTTATCTTATTACGTCGAAGAAGTATAACTTCTAACGCGTGTACATAAGTACACACACAATTTTTTTAATTTATATACCACTAGCAGCTCGTTCCAGTTTTGCACGGGTTGAAACACTTGTTATACATACAAATATTCCTCTTCACTTCACTCTATCTATTGACTAGCTAGTTCCTGATGGTAAGATATAATATTTTCCCCGTGTTGGTCCGGGCTTCTTTGAGAAATAGAGGATCTACCTTCCTGTCAGGCAGCTTGTAAATGGCAAGCATAGGCTTAACGTCACTGACACCGTGACACATGACTAGTGGTAGAGTTTCGCAGCGACTCACCCTGATTGGTACCACCGCCTTACCTATTCCTGCCGCCATAACGTCATGACGTGTTCCGATTCGGAGGATAAGGTAGCCGGTAAACTTACTTTTGCTCGAGACTTAACATCCCGGTCTCAGGTTGGCAACGCACCATTACCATCTTTGGTGTATCTAGGCGGCGTGAATTTCTTACCATCAGGAGATCCGTCTGCTTGTTTGCCTTCCAATATCATACAAAAATAAAAATAAATAAACTCAGCCTATAGACAAGATAGATGTTGTTGGTGTGATGCTGTCCTGTAGCCAGGGTAGGCCCATTTCCATTATGGCGGTGTGTAAGGCATCCTTGTCCGGGTAAGTTCCACAACGCTCTAACACCAGTGGTTTTGTTGGATTTAAAGTCGTTTCACTTTTACTCGTCTCTTACGGTCTGCAAGGCAGGATGGTAGATAGATGGTAGAAGATGGTAGATGGTATATGGAACACGGGGGATTATCATATCATGGATATGAGATCCGTATACAAATAGCGTTGCCCGGGATTGGATATTTGCCTGGTTGCCGATAGGCTTGCCACCTATCACATTATGGGACTTAGTGTCTTCGGCTTGTCGTGGTCGCCCTGGTTGTCCTGCTACCTTCGGGATATAAGCGTGAAGATAAATATATAAACATACCTGACAAGTAACACAAATTAAATCTGACCCCAAAGTAAGCAAATTATATGCTTGTGTTATGAGTGTTAGTCAACGATTCTAACACAAAGAAAATACTTAAATAGATACCAGAATAAATTTAATAAACACCTAGACCCTTAAATGTAGACATTTAAATGTTCATCACACAATTGTTTGCCCACGTCGGGAATCGAACCCGAGCCTCGCGGTTGCTCGATCTGTTAGGCGTGTACGCTAGACACTCGACCAACTTTTGTTTCGTTGCAATTCTAACACAAACAAGATTAATTTCATTTAGGAGTATGCAGCTTTGTTAAAACATTGATTTCATACTGAAAATTTACATGAAAAGAGCTCAGCTGCATACATTTACAAAAACAATTACTACGATAAATTGGACAGCAAAAATTGAAGCGTACAAATTAAAATCCCGGACGGTATCACACATAAATCTAGGTGTCGCCGTACAGACGGTCAGACGGCCAAAACAAATACAACACTTTTATTGGGGGGACACAAACTAATTTACATATGGAAAAGCTCAAATGTATCATGGAGGGTTTGTGCAAAACTTCACGGGATCGATACATTTGCAAACGTCACTCAAAGCATAACTAGGGCGGAATGTTTTCCTGAATTAATTGTAAGGATTTATATTCATATCTTTACGCCAATTTATTTAAAATGAAGTAATTAACAAAATTTTGATTAATGTTTTAAATTCGCCTCTGTGGTCTAGCGGTTCGGGTGTTGGACTTGACTGCATGAGGTCCCGGGTTCGAATCCCGGGTCGGCCAACAAAAAGAAAATTGGATTTTTCCAATTTTCTAATTACAAAATGTTGGTCGGGATTGGAAATGTGCCCGGTTGGCGATAGGCTTGTCACCTATCACATTGTGGGACTTAGTGTCTTCGGCTAGTCGTGGGTGACTTAGTAGTACCTCTGCCTACCTCTTCGGGAATATGGGCGTGAAGATACGAATAGAAAAGAATAGCTTATCTTTAAATATTTACATATAATGAGTCACTTGTGACGAGTCTAGGTATATAACATTAAAAACAACCACCGGATCGAAACGCGGTCGCACACTGAAAACTCAGCTGGCTTGTCTTTTTTTCCTTACATTATACCTACATATTAAGTAGTATCATACAATATTATCTACACATATAAGAGTTTGGTATGTAGAGCAATTGTCCTCAAGCATTCTTAACAAATGAAAATTATGGTAATGGTATTTTTTAAATTTATGGAAGGTATTTCATACATAATGGGAAAGTTAATGTAAGACAGAAATCCATGAAATAACGGCTTACTCTGTGGAGAAGAGACACATGCACAGCAAGGCTGTTTTTATTCCTCTCAATCACACAATTTCTTTTAAACGAACGTAAATTCTCCTAGACATGTATTAAAACCGTAAGGGACTTGGCGTGAAGATGTGTATGTATGAATTAATATGTTGTAAGGTATAGTTATAAATTAACATTTCTTATGTAAAGGCTGATAATATCAAAATAAGGACATTCTCCTGTTACCTACTTTTGAAAGTGTGAACGTTATTCACATTTGTAAAAGTGGATAATAAAAGTCTTATATTATTGCGAGACTGCTTATATTTTACTATGGACCAAGAAAGTAATAATGGTAACAGTGTATGTACATGTATTGTAAGAATTATTATTCGAATTTTCAGTTTGTGTGCAGACAGTTCAAATTAAGAGATCACGTAATTAACACAGAAGCAGCACTCACGTTGGAAATCAAATTTTATAATTAACATATTTGGATTCACTCTGAAAAGTAGATGAGTATCAAATTTCGTTATTAAGCACATAATTCATTTCTGCTTTGCAGCTCCTGTGCAGTTTGTAAATGTCAAAAATACGTGTGGAGGAAATATTATTGGTGTTAATTATAATAAATTAAAAATGTCCAATGCCCACAAAAATGTCTATTCGTGTATTGGCTAAGAACCAACTCCATTACGTTAGCTTTAAAACAAAAAAAAAACATAGAAATCGGTAAATTAGTTTAGGAGTCTTACCACAAACGCAAACACGCATGAATGCATGCTCGCAAAAATAGACGGACACTCTGTAAATTTCTCAAACAAAAAACACTCCCCTTTTTCCGTCAGGGGTTAATAAAATAAAATGAGTATAATTTTCCCCAATATATCACGTATTTTAAAAAGTACACGTGTCATTTGAAAAGGGGAAATAAAACGAATTTAAACCGACAATAAAGAGTATCCTACTATCCTACTGATATTACAAAATGAGAAAGTTTGTATATTAGTTTGTTTGTTTGTTACTCCTTCATGCTAAATCTGTTGAACCGATTTTCATGAAATTTGGCACATACATAGAAGGTAACTTGGATTAGCACATAGGATAGTTTTTATGCCGAAAACCATTTACCACGCGGGCAAAGCCGTGAGCAACAGCTAGTAAAATATAACTCTAATATTCTTTGGCTGCTTTTTTCACTCGACTTTATAAAGAAAAATGTTACCTCCACATCCCTTCTCTCGGTACACGCAAAAGTTGGTTAGTGACATGTCATAATAATGACGTGACTTTACATAATTTTGCATGCAAGGGTAAAAATGTCTTTTTGCTGTATAACGCCGGGTTTAGACGTTGCGTGATATCGCTATTGACATGGCTCAGACTGCGCTGACGTATTGCAACTTGTATCTCACCCGTTAAATAGATGCGTTCTAGATCTTATTCATGATCATTTGAAATTTTTAATTTTAAAAACTTTTTACCATTGACTTCGTCTAATTAATGATTGCGATTTAGATTTTGACTTGTCATAATAATGACGTAACTTTACATATTTTTTGTATGCGAATGTTAAGATTTCTTTTTACAGTGTAACGCTGAACTTAGACGGTGCGTGGTATCGCTACTAGCGTGGGTCAGACTACACCGACGCGTTGCAGGTTGTATCTCGTTCGCAGTAAAGCGTAATCCAGATGGTAGTAGTCACACCTCAATCACGCTTTCCACAAGGTGACCTTGGTGGAAACTTTGTTCGAAAGAAATTAAAATTGGGATTAAATCTACGTTCCACGCGTGCAAACCGATGTTTACAACCAATGTTCTAATTTGTGTGCTCGTGTTGGTCCGGGCTCCTTCGCAGCATCAACCATCAGCCTTTCTGCCAAATAGATCGTAAAAAACGAACATTAGCTTTCTGTATCTAACATCGTGACATCTGACTAGATGGTATAGATTCGCCGCGAATCGCCCGGATTGGTACTACCGCCTTACCTATTCCTGTCGCCATAACGTCAGCGTTTGTCGTTGACGTGTTCCAGTCCGGAGGACAAGGAAGCCGGTAAACTTACTTTTGCACGTGGCCTACTTGTTTGCTTTCCAATATCATAAAAAAACCCTATAAGATAAATACGTCTGCGGTCATATTCACGATCATTTGAAATTTTGACATACTCGTATTAATGATAGTTTAGGTTTTACTTCGTCAGCGTATAAATAATTATTGCGAATGTCGTACAAACTTTCATCAACCATTAATAGGCCTTCAAATGTTGGTTTTCGGATAAGTGTATTTGGTATTTGATCCCGAGTCTTTAGCTGTATCTACCTATGTGTATCAAATGTCATCAAAATTGTTTCAGCGTTTAACCGGTGAAAAAAAAACCGGTTCGAAGGGTAAGTTAGCCGGTACACTTACTTTCCACCAGTCTCCACCATTATCACCTTTGGTGTATTGTGACTTTGGTGAATTTCTTACCAGCAGGAAACCCGTCTGCTTGTTTGCTTTCCAATGTTACAAAATAAATAAATATGTGCGGTACCCGCGCTTGCGTAATGTGCGTGATCCTTAAAATCACGGACCGTGTAGAGCTGTTATAAGACTTCAGTAAAGGATTTCTTGTCTTAAGATGATTTGAATAAAATTTTATGCGACGTCGTTTTTCCACGGCAAACTTGAGACAGCTCAGAAAACTTTGAATTTGCAAATAAATTTTACTTTACTTGTCTAATGGATGATATCTATCTAGATGAAAAAGATTTTTGTTGAAAAGCTAAAGTATTATAGTATACACAAATGTTTAAGGTAAAAAAGTATACTCGTAAAAAAATATAATAGTACACTTTATTTAAGTGTTGTGTGTGTTAAAAAATTGTGTATACAATGTTGACGATAACAATCATAAATTCTATTACAGTAGGTTTAATTTTTTTTTGACGATTTGAAAAAAAGGAGTAGGATACATGTTTGCCTTTTTTTCTTTATGTACATGTTAATTGATTTCGTAGAAATTTCGAATTGATTTTAAAAATTCTTTTAATTTGAATGAGCGCATTTCCGGGGTTATCCTCTTGCCACCTAGTGTAGATCTGATAACGGAATATCAAGAAAATCGAGGAAAATACTCATTTTATAAGAAAGTAGATTACTAAGTTACTGAACCAGAAGAAGGTTTTTTTCAGTTCCACTGCGCTGAATTTATATTGTCCTTCTCATTGTTAGGAATGGTTTTTTATACCTAATTTGGAAAGCAAAATTTTTATTTGGTCAGATTAGGTCAAATATACATTATAATGGAAGACAAAGAATAGTGCTTTTTATGATAAGGATAACTTGAGATAACTATAATAAATAGTCATTGGAGATGGTATTATTATTTTGTTGACCTGTAGTTGAGATGTTATCTCTTATGTAAGCTACCATATCCTTCACACTGAAGCACTGACACTAGACGTTAGAAGAATGACTTAGATACTTATTTGTGTAAATAGGTACCCACATCAAGCGAGAATCAAACGAGATGCTTCGTTGATAAGTTTATAGTAGTATGAAGCTCTATTTTTTTAATAATATGGCAAGACAAACAAGCACATGGATTTCCTATTGGTAAAAAATTCATGTTGCTTAGGTAAGGTTCACCAAAAAGTGATAATGATGTGTTGCCAACTGGAGACCGGGATATTGAGCCTCGAGCAAAAATAAGTTAAACGGCTACCTTATCCTCCGAACTGCAATAAGTCAACTGCAAGCATCAGTATCATCTGCCGCCATAATGATGACATTATGGCGGCAGGAATAGATAAGGCGGTGGTGCCAATCCGGGCGAGTCGCTGCGAGACTCTATCACCTAGTCAGATTTCATGGTACTAGCGACGGTGAGCCAATTCTCGCCTTTTACGAGCTGCCTGGCAGGAATGCAGATGATTTATTTTGCAAAGAAACCCGGACCAATATGTAAATCTTTTCTAAATTTCTTTGCTAAATAGGGTTTAATTTTTAGCTAAGTGAAGTAGTGATCACTATATTATAGTCATATCTAGCGTGTATTTAGGTGCAATGAAGCTGCAGAAACCAGCTCCAACTATTTCATATCACGTGGTACTTAAGCCGCTATTTGATAACTGCTAATGAACTCAACTTAGTCCAACATAAAGGACAATGACCAAATCCGCTCTGATTCCACCAAACATAAACTTTGTACCAGTAATTATTAAATTATTGTTTTTATTAAATATCTCGATATCATCGATTTGGGGAACTAAGTGTCCTGTTAATCGTGGATGCCCTTGTTGTACCCGTGCCCACGTCTTCGGGTGTGAAGATGCTACTATAGTGTTATATTACGGGAAGATATAAAATGTAAGTCTTAGACATTGACATTAGGGCCACTTGCACATTTCCGAGTTACATTTAACATTGAGTTCAACTGTCAAACATAAGGTGATCTAACACTAGTAAGAGGCTAACTCAATGTTAAATACTTAACCCAGGAACGTGCAAGTGGCCCTTACAATATTAAAATGTATCTATATCAATGTTACATAACATATGACCTTGACATAATTTGACCACCTCGTAGCACTCGTAGGTCGAGTGGATAGCATACACGCCTGACTCCACCAACCAACCGCGAGGCCCGGGTTCGATTACCGACCATTAATGTACGGAATTTGGTGTTGTGAGAGATTGGCACGTTTACAAAGAAGCTGTTGTAGTAGAATAAAGAATGTTTGAAAATGGAGATTGGTTTCTTGTTACATTCAAGCGATGTATGAACGTCCACTTTGCTCAATTATTGCATTCCTGGTGGGGGCAAGAATTTGTGTGACGACCATGATGAATCTGGGTGTTTATTAAATTGATTTTGGTATCTATTTATGTATTTTTATGTAAATCGTTGACTAACAGCCATAACACAATTATATAATTGGCTTACTTGAGGGTTAAATTCAATTGGTATAACTTGTCTAGGGATATTTATTTATTAATATGGAAATCCGTAAAGTTCTTTACCTTCTAACATTACAAAAATAATTTCATATGAAGGGAGAAAATTCTCTTGATCAGAACCCCGCACCCTACGCATGGTAATGTGCTCATATGGCATTTTTAAAAGACCTACAAGTAATTGTGCCCACCACCCACGAGTACGACAAATGGAACGACGCTTTCAATTAATAGGACTGACTCCCAGCACCAAGTCGTGAGAACTAATATGATGTGGTCCAATTTATAAGCGTGTAATTTGATTATCGAATGTATTAAATTTGCGGGGTAATGTTATTTTTTCTGATAGATGAATAAATGGTTAGGAATTGACTTATTATAACTTAAGTACCTATCTTAACGTCCGTTTCCCTAAGAGTAAGACAAAGGTACAACCAGGGGTTACTCCACTAGCAGAAGACACTAAGTGCTACAATGTAATAGATGACAAGCGTATTGCCATCCAGGCACAAATCCAATCCATGGATAACGTTGTTTTAATTAGAAATTGAAAAAAAAAACACTACATACTTGTTCTTCTTTCTCCTACAAGGTGGTCGAACCCGGAACCTCACGAAGTCAAGGCTCACATAGGACAACTAGACTACAAAGGCGATTTATATTATTTACGAGGGCCAAACTGAAAGTTTTTAGAACTCGCAACTTAAAAGCATTATATTAAAAAAATAAGTTTAAATTTTGAAAATAGAACTC
>NJDD01001183.1:47203-62454 GCA_002245505.1 Calephelis nemesis | reverse complement strand
CCCAACCCCCAACCCCCACTCTCACTTCTCTCAACCCCTAATACCCATCTCATTGTACCTTGATCTAACAACTTACTTTGTTTCCATCAAAAACTTTGCCTAACTTTTCAAGACCGTTTTCAAATCTTGAGTGACACTAATTTGTAGTGCAGAAAAAGTTTCCTTATTAGTTATAAGAGCATTCCTTTACACTGTTGTCTTAAGTGGTTTAATACAACGACCAGACATGGCCGAGACTTTACCCGAGTACCAATTAAATGTTCTACTTCTACTTAAGCCTCTACAAAAGATCATAATTATGGTACAAAAAATCCGTTGCTCGTAATTTCGGTAATGTATTCAACTTTTTTAATCTACCACGGAAACTTGTTCGGTATCGGTATGTCCTATGTGATTCTTCAATATTTAATCTTACGTAATTCTTAAAGGTATGTTCTTGCAACTTAAATATTAGGATTTTCTAAATAACACTAACATAGCACACACAAAAGATCTCTGTAGTTTTAGCAACAAAGTTGAGAAAGACGGATGTTCTCAATATTGCTGACTCTCTCTAGCGTGCAGGCTTTTCTTTCGTTTTGACTTTGTTAATTATTAATTGTTAATGTAATATTAATGTGAATCAAAAAGGAATTGAGGTCTTTACATCAGAGAGAGTGTTGCTATATTTATCGAAATATTGCTTCTTTATTAGTAGTGCAACCTCTACTAGTAACATTAAAGCTTCGTGGTACAAACTACACACTCTGTACTTAATCGCCAGTTATTTTCTTTAAACTTCATTTATACTCCACCTCGTGTCCTGATATTAAAATTCTAGAATCATCATATGTTCCTGATGTGCAAACAATAAAAATTTAAAAAGTTATCGTAGTCTTATCGAAACTGCTGTAGTTTAGTTTCATTTTCGCAAATAAAACATATTTTACTACCATCCTCCGGCGTTGTGAAATTATAATCTTTACTATCATTTTTTTATTCAAATCACATATGTCCCGCCCTTCGAAGTAAGCTGAGAATTTTATAGAAAAAGGGTGTTACGTAATATTTTACAGCCAATTTTATTTGGCCGGAAGCACCGGAAGAGGATATGCGTATTGTAGACGTACAGACGACAGGAAACACATAAGCTGACTGTTGTGACAATTATTTTTAATGGGTTCTTTAAACGCGCCTATTATCTGGAACAAGTTACATTTAAAATTTCGCATCAACGTCATTCTCAACTTTACTGCAACTTTTTAATTTTTGTAAGAAACTTGCTCGAAAGATTGTATTTGGTTAATCATTGAGATTGGTGTGAACTTCCATGACCTCCTTTATTGCTATTGATTAAAAATAAAGATATGACGAAACTGACACTGTTCAAATTATAGTAGTTGATGTATGGTTGGGGGGGGGGCACCGCAACATTCTACTTTATGTTAGTGGTACTTACTGTTTGTCACGACATCAGCTGTCAGCAAATTGTAGGTTCTATGTTTAATTTTCTGTATATAACAATATAAAACTAATATGACATTAAATTAAATTGCAATAGTATTTTTAATTAAAAACTGTTTCTTATATCTTTTTTGGTTTAATTTGTGTTGAAAGAATCATCGGATCGTTTCACCTGGGATTTCAGTGAAACTTTTTAATAAAACTTTCTGGACGACTTGCATGAATTGAACCAATCTCAAAAGACTCAGACATACAGAGAGACGAGAAAAAAAATCCGTCAGAAGTTATACAAATGCCTGAAAACGAACGGAATATTAAACGAGTATTTACGACAAATGTTGTCTATTAAAAAAAGACCTTTATCAAACCAAAACATCCGATATTCGAAATGTTCGATAAGTTTTTGTCAGAAAAATAGGAAAAACAACAATTACAAGGTCGGTAGAGTCCATTAACGGCTCGTCTGCTGCTCGATATTTTCCTGCTATGGTACTGTACTGGTACAGGGTGCCCGGGAAATTTACTTACGCAAAATGTTGAACATCTCATCGTAAATTTTACAATGCACTGTTTTTGTATTTCATATCTATAGCGCGAAATAAATTTATGTCGCGCCATTAGGACATGCGTCTGTTGGTTCACCTAGTTGCTTGGTAGTAGTTAAGTATCTAGAAATTAAGGTTACTGGCTCTAATATATTAGGTACAGTTACTCAGAATTAAGTACTGGAGTGCTGAGTGGCATACTCGCAATTGTCCTATTTCGTGCTGGAGGGTTCCTGTTATCATATTATGTTACCATACCATAAGACAGCGACGCACCAAACTGCTTAAAACACTATAGGTTTTGGGCTAGGCTTCAGATTTTGCTTCACCCGCCCTACCGGTACAGTGGTACCCGAGAACATACAACGCTTGCGTGTTTCAGGCAAATTGCCTTCATTAAAGTCTCAGGTTAGGCGATGTGTAATAAAAAAACATACTTCACGTCGAATGTACCCGCTTGTACTTCAAACGGTGTATATAATTAGAATCATGATTTAAACATTTGTGCGTCAACCGAAAGCGTAAGATGTAATTGAAAACAGACGAAATATTTTGGTATTATTTTCCTACCTTTTGTTAACTCAGAATTATTCCAACGAATTAGAAAACATCCGAGTTTTAGGAGAATAACAAATACAAGTCGGCTAAATTGACACCAACAATAGAGATAGTGAGTTTTCACATTTATGGCGAAGTATTAATAATTTACAGATTTCCAAAGTGGAACACCACGAAGATGGCGGATAATATGCGAAAACATAATTGTAGACGAGTCTATAGAGTTGTTCCACCTAGGGTGACAGACTCAACAATTTTGTATTGGGAAACAGAGTAACAAAAAAAATGTTCATCTCCCGTTCACATGGTACCTACTTGTGCAAGTCGGTTGCTGTGAACTACTACCGGATTGGAATCGCGACCAAACAAAAAAATTGACAATTTTTTTTTTCTACATAACGTTTAGGTTGACGGTTATGCAACGGCATTGGCTGATCAAACAATTTTGGAAGTTTAGCAAAAATGTTGCCATGTATAATATATATAATAAAAGCATTTCTTTTCTACATAAAGAAACTGTTTTATTTAAAAGCTTTCGATTGTAAGTCCCATAAGTATTTTCTCTGTGTAAAAGAATGCGTTATCGTGAGTGTTACTGTAAAAACACATTTTACGTTGGCTCCAGATATAGGGCACTATCGATCTTTAAAAAGTGCCCTACATAAGATACTTCACGTCGCAAGTTGATCATACTGACGCTGTGCCGCTGCGTCAGTGGCACAGCGTCAGAAGAATGTAATGCTCTGCAATGATTGACATTCGTGACTCTTTAACGCTTTTCATAATAATGACGGCTTTCAAACTATGTCGGGTACGTTCCCGCCCCCACCCCTACCCTCCCCTTTTGTAATGCCATCTAATTTGCATCATTATTATTCGGAAATACCTCTGAAGATTCGAAATGCAAAAGAAGTTTGTCACCTTGTCAGCTTGGTAGCTTGTGTATATGTCCCCAAACATGAGATTCGGATCCAATTGTTGTTTTGCTAGGGAATTTTAGTGATGAATGTATATTGGTATAGCCGTTGTGTTGGTTCCTGACTCTTTTAAAGAAGATATGCCAATTACGTAAATGTATGTACAAGTATTTACTAGATAGCATATCTTTATTTCTCTTTATTTTAGTATATATGCTATGTTACATTTTGAGGAGTTTATATGTGATGACTTCATCTAGGAGTAACATTAATAATCTTAGTGTTTAGGTTATTTCAGCAGAGTAATCTAGCGGTCTCTGTAGTCTAGCTGTCCAGGTGTTGGACTTGACTTCATGAGGTTAGATTCCCGGGTCACGTAACAAATAGAAAATATGGGTTTTTAAATTTTCTAATAAAAGTTATGTTTTTTGGGACTGTATGTATGCCCGATTTGGCGATAGGCTTGCCACCAATCACACTGTTCGACTTAGGGTCTTCGGCTAGCCGTGGGTGTAGTGGTTGTGCCTCTGCAAAGATCTTCGGGGATATGAGAGTAATGATACTTTTTTGTAATTAGCCATAACTGTAGAAAGCATTGCAGAGTGCAGCGCTTGGCGCCAAGCTTCAATATGTGGTATTGTCATGTTCCATGTTTATAAGCAGATAATCAAGCAGGGGTATAAACTTGCGTACGTTGCCATAGATCCTGGTAGTAGGACAACCTATAGTCTTTTTTTACATTTTTATAATATTGGAAAGCAAATAAGCAGACAAATTTCCTGATGATAAGAAATTGACGCCGCTTAGCGACACAAAAGGTGGTAACGGTTCATAGTCAACTGAGACCGGGATGTTAAGCCTTGAGCAAAAGTAAGTTTAACGGCTACCTTATCATCAAACCGGAACACGTCAACGACAAGCACTGTTTGCGGTCTAAAAAAACTGTCGTTATGACGGCAGGAATAAGTAAGGCGGTGGTACCAATCGCCTTTTACGAGGTGCCTGCCATGAAGGAAGATGGTCTTTTATGCAATGGAGCCCAGACCAACACGGGGAAACCTGTATACGGCAGTTGTATGTTACCATCAGAAGAGCTGCCTGCTTTTATACGTTATTGTATTATATAAAACCACAACACGAAATTCATTGATGCCCGGTTCCTATATTCAAAAAACGAGTCATTTTGTTTACGAATGGTAGTATTTTGTACGCTTAGTAAGATTACTAACAACGGTTGCTCGTTTCCGACTATTGATTCTAAACATTTTTTGAAAATATTGGTAACGCTCCGTTACTTTTGAACAAACTACGAATGGTTTAGCTGACGGATTACGATTCGTTGATTATAGGAACCGGGCATGAGTCAGTACATTACATTAATAATGGCATATCATTAGTGTACAGCAGTCTATGTAGACCAACCAACATTATGCACGTACCGTGTCTCTATAGACAGATAATATGTATTTATGTCTACTGGGGGGTATGAAATCATCTGATTAGTTCATTTGTTCAATCATGTTAGCGAAGGGCTTATACTTTATAGCCTAAAGGGATTACCCGACTCACACACACAAGCGGACCTGCCCATACACACACACAGCTCAACTTTGACATTTGAGACAAAACTGATTAGTTGGAACACTTAGCACGAGATACGATGATGGATGATATCCGGTATCAAGGGTGGTTAAACAAAATACCCAACCCACTGTTGAACACATTGAATCATACAACGTAATTGTGTCGTATCGTATTAGACACAATATAGGATCCATCCGTTACCAGACACAATTAAGGGTTGATATTTTTTGTGGGTCTAAATGATGTTGCTTGCATCTTATCACATTAGGATCTACCTACCTACAATAATAAACTTGTAAACTACCTACAATAATAGAATAATTAACAAATATAAATATCTGTTGACACACACAATTGAATCAGTTTTATAGTTTTTAGTTAAATAATCATATTAAATGCGTGTAATTTGCTAATTGCCACTATAAATTTGCATGTCAGACTATGACAAAATGTGCAGGACCATGGAAATATGTAACAACTTACTGTAAGTACCACATTTTTGGCAAATAAACAATAATAATTATTATTATACCTTTGGCATCAAATAATTTACTACTTAATTATAAATTTAGATTTAATAATTCAATTGCACCATTAATTCATTCATTCAGTCAGTCATTCATTCATTCATTATAATACAATCTTACATAAAATTAAGCCGATTTCAACATCAATCAAAAATTACAATTATACCTAGTAATAATGATGAATAAGAAGCAGCGGACAACATCATGTGATTCTTTTCTATTTTCTATAAAAATAGAGATCGAAAGTGTATAAAATTATGTAACGCTTAACAACGTCTACCCTTAAGCTCTGTTTTATTACAATTCGGTTACCTGATACCTGCCGAAACGTGTTGGATTACAAACTTTCGCAGTTCTTTTCTGACTTAGAAATGTAGTGGTGTGTGAGCCAGCGACAGATTCTCACGACCAAGTTCCTCTCACTCGATAATTCGTAAAATGCCCCAGAAAGTCGCATTATGAAGCGTTGTATACGTGAGTTGAGCAGTAGGAGCCGCCCACGCGGGTAATAAAAAATATTTTAATCGTTTATTTCCGTTTAAAAAATGATCAAATTAAAGTTAGACTAATATTTTGAAGAAATAAATTGTCAGTTAATTATAATGTGGTGGATTATACGTAGGCTGGTCACAGAAATATGAATATATCTTATACCTTTAAACGAGCAATTCTTGTATATATATGTAATTGGAATCTCGGAATCGGCTCCAACGATTTTCATGAAATTTAGTATACAGGGGGTTTCGGGGGCGATAAATCGATCTAGCTAGGAATCAATTTTAGAAAATGTCATGTTCGTGTTTTATTGTTGTTGTTAAGTAACGAAGTCCGTTGTTAAGTAACGAAGTCAATGATTGTTTGCTTTGAGGTTAGACTTTTTAAATTTTCGTACTTAAATATAATTTCCAAAAAACACAATTTATAAAAAAACAAAAAAAAAATACTGAGCAAAGCTCGGTCATCCAGGTACTATATACCTATATGTGTTCAATGATTTCCTCTCAAACAAAAATTTATCAGATGATAGTTTATGTATTAACGCCTGACTTACGGACTATAGGTACAATACACTTCTTTCAGGCCTTATAAAATAATTTATGTCTGGTTGTGAAATTGAATCATCGGATCTCACAAGTAAATCCTATAAGCACAGCACACAAAACGCGATGGCAGAACCCGAGCTCGTTTATTTATATGGGTCATTAAAGTATAATAAGAAACATACTCCAAAAATGGGTTTCCACAGCCGCCCTGTTCAATTCTGTTCACATGTTTGTGTACGTATATTTAAATTATGAACGAGCTTTTCTCACATTAAAAATGTTTCTTGAGAAATAATTGGGATGGGTTTTTACCATTGACCTCTTTCCTATTTCTATGGGTTTTTTTAAGTTTTTTCCTCATACATACGAGTTTCGTTTTTTTTGACAATTCGTCAATCTTACGTCATTTTGACTGCGCAATGTTTTTTTTTCACGAACAGTCATTTTTCAGATGAGTTGTGCCCGCAGTGGATTTTTTCAAGTCCTGTCAACTTCGCATAATCATCAGGGAACTACCACTAGACCAATATTTATTTTTTTATGGGATCAGACAACGGGCACGGGGCTTTCCTAATAGTAAGAGAAAATCATAGCCTACTAACACTATAGATGTTGCACCAGTAGTTTTATTGATGTTAGGCCAATTGTAAAAGTCTACCGGAGAGCCTGAGCTACGGATCAGAACATGACATTATCACCATGGTGGCAGTAATACATGAAGCAGTCCTTGCCAGGACCATTACTCGCCTCTCAGGAAAGCAGATGGTCTATTCTACACGGGAAACCTGGACCAACATGTGGATTAATATTAATATTGGATGTACGACGCATTTAATTTAAAATCTGTGAAGTAGGATATATCTGGAAATGAAGAAAAAGCAAAGGCGTTATTTACCGTTCGAGCGAAACCACTACCGTATGCAGATTCCGGTGAACGATTGGTACCGACACATTTTTTAGTTGCCGATCCAAAAGCAGTATTTTCCACTAAGGTTCTGGTTCAGAGTAGTCGGTCATTTTAAAATCCCTGCCTGAGGTTTATACCAACTATATTATGTGCCATACTTGAGGCGACAAGTATTTTTTATGAGGAAGGAAGATAACTTTAAAAAACTTCCCACTTCTACAATGAACTATTGTAATTTTATAATTTTTGCCGAGCTTGGGATAATTTTGAAAAAAATTCAAAGATAAAAAAAAATCCTGTCATACATGATTTCAATTTGCACACAATCCACCTTTTTAATAAACAGGAAATAAAATACACCAAGGCTGAAACTGGTATTGATTACAATATGCTACAGACTATGATATCAACTTAATTTTACTCCTAAGTTAGTCCTTGTTTATTAATAAGACGCAATATGTCCAGAAGTTTAAAAGAGGTGACTTAAGTACGAGACTTCGGTGGCTTTGAAGTAAATAGTAAGTTGGCACATACTAAACAAAAACTTCTGTGATCATAAATTTTTTTAGGAAAAAAGAAAATCATTTTCAATTCGCTGTATTACGTGTGTGCGGCAATCCGATTAGTTTTTGATTGGTCCGGCGAGTCCGGTGCCAAGATTGGATAAACCTCGTGTGAATAGATTGATTGGGAACGGAAACGCGTTGTAACGGTGTATTGTCCAAGGTGTAACTCTTGCAGGGCTAGGATGCGCACGTCGAGAAATTTTTTTCAATCTGTTATCTCTTTCAGTATAAATGAACACAGAAAGCTATGCTCAATGAACAAAAATAATCTAAAATGAATCTCTGGATAAATAATTTTTGAATCTAACCCTAAAGTAAGTACATGATAGTGTTATGTGTGTTAGTTACGACTCTTATATAAAAATACTAAAATAGATATCAGAACTAATTTTATATATACTTGGACCCAGACATAGACATCATTGAGATATCATCACACAAATGCGTGCCCCTCCAAGAACTGAACTTAATGCAATAAGAATTGAGGAATGCAAAGAGCATTGCATATATTCTGATGTGTAGATTGTAATACAAATAATACTAAAATTAAAAATTTACGAAAACCCCCAAAAACGTATTTGCAATGTAGCTAAAAATCATTTTTTGGGAGATTTCTGACTAAAAACACATCAAAATCGGATCTTTATAATGCCATACACACACACATACACAATCCCCCATTGGCACATTTACACACACTCTAACATACACACAATAGCACACACACAAAATGGTCGATGCTTTAATTCATCATTTTTTCAAGAGCTTAATAATTCAAAGTGACAAAACTGAAGTTCCATGCTTAAATCACTTTTTAACTATTAAGTATATTAGTCAATAATTTTCAATTAGCAGATAAAATGCATACGAAAATACAGAACATACAAAGCGTAATATGTTTGGGTAGGTAGATAAGTAATTGATTCACTTTGACAGTTGCCGCCTGTGTGATTGCACGGCCCCCGTAGTACGGTGGACGGTACGTTGTGCTCAAGCTTATACTTTCGATATGTCGTTCCCCGTACTCCTAGTTTAAACAAGAAGCTGGTAAATATCTTTTATCGAATACATAGTTTAAAATTTCGAGACTCGAATTTATTTGACAATTGACACAATCCAACCAATTTATTTGTTAATTAATTAATTTGTATTGATTAATTTGTTTTATGTCAGCGTACAGACACACGTAAGAGATAACCATGACCTATAGAAACAATAGACGTTCGTGCCTCGCAGTCTTGTGGCCTGGATTTTAGGCCTTTGGTGCCCAGTCTACGGGCTACATACCCTCAGGACTGGAACATGACAGTGATCTCAGTCATGGCTTCAAGAACAGGTAAGGCTGTGGATCTCTACTTGGACAAGTTGCTGCAGAGTTCTCTACCACCAGACATCTTGTTAGTGATGACATATATTTTAATCAGAGATGTCTAGCCCGGTGACGTTGTAAAAGTCTTTAGACGTACACAACAGTAGTCATTTGGAAAAAAAAAGAGAGCTCGACTCCCATGAGCTACCTGATAAAGAGGCAGATAGTCTTTTCTACTCAGCGGACAAGGACCAACAAAGGGAGAATTTAAATGTTCAATATCGTTAACGTTTCGATGTATCATATGAAAAAA
Organism: Calephelis nemesis; assembly: GCA_002245505.1. NCBI lineage: Eukaryota > Metazoa > Arthropoda > Insecta > Lepidoptera > Riodinidae > Calephelis > Calephelis nemesis. The sequence goes on along the minus strand of NJDD01001183.1, from coordinate 52,742 downwards.
TTAATCTATACAATACAATACAATAACTCTTTATTGTGCACCAAATACAAATAAATCACAAATACATTAAAATAACTTACACTAAGAAGATACACAAAGGCGGCCTTATCGCCAAGGCAGCGATCTCTTCCAGGCAACCCTAAAGTATAGAACAAGATTTAGAGAGATACTGTTTAATGGTGCTCTTAAAAATATACAAAGGCATCTAATACTAGACGTCACAAATTAATCTAAATATAATAAATTAATCTATGTAAATATAATATCTATTCTAATATCGTTGTATCTAAATATAATGTATTAATCTATGTATAATATATCTGTAGCCACATTTTTGTCATTTATAAAAACCTGTTACTAAAAGCCTGTTACAGGTTCTGTTAGGAATCGACTACCAACATATTTGCTATTTCGAAAAAGCACTTTCACTATATAATTTCAATGTTAAATTTTATTAATAATGGAATTTGAACTTATTTCAGGATCAGCACCAGCATGATCGAGTATGCTACATTCGTGGGCAACCATAAGTATTTCGTTGTGTAGAGCAGGCCCATAAACTAACTTGCCAGCACAACTTGTAAATAACAATAATCTTAAAATTAAAAATGTTCAATGAACCCCCTGCACACCTACATGTAATGTAACTAAGAATCATTTCGGTCATGTCAGCTTTAGAACGCTGAAGAGATACAATGCTACAAACAGACACACACACACACAGACAAGTCAAAAAAGGCAAGTATCGATCTCGATGTCGTACAGTCGATAAACAGCCAGAGGTACGGGTGAGGTTATTCGGAGCGAAGTCTCGTGTTTTCCATCAGCGTGGAAACTCAAATACAGCTCCGTAAAAGGAACTCCTGAATAACATGTTAATTTCGGAACGTTTGGGTTAAAAATTTAAAAGGCTTAGCTGCAGCTCCTTTGTATTTGTTCAAATGCTGTTACAAAAACCCTTCTCTTGGAAATTTCAGAAAGCATATTATTTCACCTGTGGAAAATAGAGAGCTCTTGGAGTGGGATTACTTTTTTGTAGAAGGACTACGCAGAAAATTGTTTTGATGGTAAGAAATGCTTGTTCCTTATTAACTTCAAATAATCTGTTCGTTGCCAGCTTTTATTAGTACAAGCTACCAAGGTAAAAAACCTCCGAATTTTATGAACCTGCATCGATTTACATGAAACTTTGGAATTAAGCTTATCTTACCTTTATCTTCAAAATCTACTCTATTCCGACATGTGAAAATTACTATATAAAGTATAACTGTAATATAAACTATATAAGGGGTACCCCTTTTTGCAAAATTTCAATAAAATTATAATTATAAGCATTAATTGAGTAGAAAAAAACTTGTGTGGGTTAATTAAAAGTTAGGGCAAGGTCTAATATCTAATATAGGCTTTGGAAGGTCATATCTCAGTTATTTTACAAGCTAAAAAAATAAAAAAAGCAAAATGTTTGTTAAAGAAAAATCTAACTGTTGTTCCTCACTCATTTTGACGTATATCCTCTAGTTTTTCCGAAATTTTAAAAAAAGGAAAAAATTTGAAAATTTGAAAAGTAATTTTTCGACTTTAACCATATTTTTTATTTTCAAAATTATGCATTCTAAATCGTTCAAACTCTCACAAATCGTTGTAAGTACATAAATAAAGTAAATTGACCATGAATTATCTTTTTATTGCAATTTGAGTACTATTGCCAAGGGTGAAATTGAGCTATTTTTCTACAAAAAAAAATATAGATCGATTTTATTTCGGCCATAACTCTCATAGTTTTCGTGCTTTCTAATAACCCATAATTTAAAACATTTTAATTTTAATAAGCAATTTTTTCGAAAATTTACAATTTTTCCGTTATTTGACGTTGAAATTTTAAAAAAATTCGTTCAAATAATGTATTCTACCTTCAATAAATCATTACTCGGTTTGTATTACGTCTACAATCAATTAAAAGACACCAATCTCTTCGTTTTTTTATAAGCTTCATTTTTGGTTCTAACACTTTTAGTGATAAAATGAATAGTCTTTGAGTTATTCATAAAAATTGATTAAAAACGTGTTTTTTCATGAAAAATGCCAATTTTCAATCGTTTTCTAAAACTATTGAGTTTTTTTAGAAAAAATGCTCAGAACAGTTTTTCTTAAAATTTGTTCCTCTAACGATTTCCGTGGTTATTTTCCACAAAAAAAAATTCACCCCCTAGATGGGGTGGAACTCAGCCCCAGGCCATAAACACACATCGAGATAGGGTAGATTTTGCTTTTTGAGGTATTCCCTACATGCTGTCAAATTTCCTGAAAATCTGTGCAGGTTCAAAAAAATCAGAGGTGAAAACCTTGGTAGCTTGGATTATTTGCCAGCATTGTACAGAAACAAAGAGGGCAGACTAAAGAAATCCTGGACTATTGTATTATAATCGTGGCTTTATGATCACAATAAGATTTTAGGGGTGAGGTAATCATTTTCAATTAGAAATAGTTTCATATTTTTATGAATATTCTGTGCAGTTAATCACAGAATCTTTTGAAAACAACTTCTAACCTTTACAATCAACAATAATTCTCATTTTTAGTGTATCTACTGTAATTATCTTCATAAATTTAATAGTGTTGTATTCAATTTGAATAGTACTTATTTATTGTTATGTATCTTCACGCCCATATCCCCGAAGAGGTAGGCAGAGGCACAACCAGGGCACCCACGACTAGTCGAAAACACTAAGTCCTACAATGTGATAGGTGACCAGCCTATCGCCAACTAGGCACATTTCCAATCCCGAGCAACGTTTTTTTTTATTAGAAAGTAAGAAAAATCAAATTTTCTTTTTGTTGCCCGACTCGATAATCGAACCCGGGACCTCAAGCAGTCAAGTCCAACAACTGAACCGGTAGACCACAGAGGCGATACAGAGATTTATTACCTATTAACTTAAGAATTGTAAGATAATGCATAATATTAATTTCCACTTGATACAAAAATTAGGTAAGTTAGTATTTAACAAAAACTGCAAAAAAAAACATAATTTAAATAGTACATGCCAAGGATTTGCAGATTGCTTAAGTAATGGAGATTCTCCGGCTTATGGAAAGATATTCCAAATCATCTGTTCATGATATGCTACTGGGAATTAAGCAAATCCTAAGGTCAATATGGCCTTATGGTATCCAAATATGGGATTTTTTTTGAAGCAATTTACAGGGTATTAAATATTTCTAAATAAATAACTAAGAAACATTGCAATGCGTAATGATTTAAAGAAAATGTAAATCTCCATCGGGACTTTAGAGTGAAGTTAGTCAGTGATATTATAAAAACGTGTTGCAGTCTATCAAAATAGACTTCACATCAAAAGGTCGAGGCAATCCAACTCCTAGATACCCCTAAACTAACCAGTAAATGCAAAACTTTTAGAGTTAACGCCCAATATTAATAATCAATCCTAATCCAAATCTTGCTGTCCAAGATTGATATTTTGATCCATTTTTATGATATCGCTTGCCAATAACATATCTGGGGACAGGATGAATATGGCAATTAGGTATAGGATAGGCCGGCGGATAAGCAGCTATTTAGATTGCTTGAAATCCATCTTCAGAGAAATATTATGAACATTGGCCGTAAAACTGTCAAAGCCAATTATAACTTGTTATACTAAATTATACTAGGTACGTTGTTTTTGTAATAAAGTAATTGTTTGAATGTTAAGATGATCGGTAAAAGAAGTTTCGATGTTGATGGTGAAAAAAAATATTGAAATAGGTATGTTGTTCAATTTTGAAGAAGTAAATATATTTTTTGTATGAGCAAGGTCATTTTATTGCAAGAAGCCATCACCAGTGTGATGTTACAAAACACCAAATCTAGATTTCATTTCAGAATCATGGAGATAATGAGGGGACTTCCTAAAATTTATTTGAAAAAAAGTATTTTCCTATTTCAAAATTTGTGTAGGTATAAGTGCTTAAGTATCACTTGACCGCCTCGTTGGTCGAGTGGCTAGCGTACTCGCCTAACTGCATCGACGAACCGCGAGGCTTGGGTTCGATTCCCAACGGGGGCAGGCATTTGTGTGATGAACATTTAGATGTCTGCATTTCCGGGTCTGGGTGTTTATTAAATTTATTCTGATATCTATTTAAGTATTTCTATGTAATAGTATCGTTGACTAACACCCATAACACAAGCATATAATTTGCTTACTTTGGGGTTAGATTCAATTTGTGTAACTTGTCCAGGGAAATTTATTTATTTATTTATTATTTATTTATTATTATTATTGTCACTTGCATTAATGATGATGCATTAGAGCTGCTAATTAAAGTTCTCAAAAAAAACATGAATCGCAGCTTAATTATGTTGTATAAATATATATAAATAGTCTGAGAAAATCGTTACCTGTTATCAATACATATCACGCAAAGTACCATGAGAGATTGGCAGAGAGTATAAAATACAACGTGTCTCTCATCTCTGCTTCTGCCGATCTGCCTAGCTTTCTCAGTATTAAATTGCTATTTTCATACAAATACATTGATTAATAAGTTTAGTAAAAGTTATTTTGTAAGATAAATTATTAATATTTACGCTGCTGGCTGCCCCAAATACTCAAAATACAAATAAAATACAGGATGTAATACCAATTGGAATTGAATTGAGTATAATAACATTTAAGGAAGTACAGGTAGCGCGGCCATCGCGGCCCACTGCGCATGCGCGCCCACACCGCGGACACACACGGACACGGATGCGTCCCAAAAACATGTTGTAATTTCCAAAACATGACAAGCATGGTGAGTGTAAATACATTCCTACCCTTAATACATGGCGTGTACCTTCCCCTTAGTTCTCGGTTGTACCGACACTGCCTCCACTAAAGCACCACTGTCAATAGTCTACTGGAACGCATGACCTTAGTATTCTTCCCATAGGTACTTCTTTAATGTTTGCTATAAGGACCCTAATACGCCAATTTAACACGATCACTTAATATTATTGCATGGTCGGATTTGACATATTTTGACAGGTCTTTCTTAAAAATTAGTAGACTTATGAATCCTAAAACATATTTACGTTTGTAGGTGCTTACTAAACAAAGACGACGAGTTGTGAAAATATACCAAAAACCAAAATTAATTATTCGAAAGTAATCCAAAGATCGTGTTAATAAATAAGCAGACTCAGGCCCATCTACTTACAACTTTTGACCTAAGTATCGATGTAAATAGTATGTAAAAAGGTACTCACCTTTCTTCGAAGCGAATGCTCGAGCGGCTGATGTCACTCCACGCACTCATGGAGCGGCCTCGACCTCGGTGGTACGCTGCAGAGCCTGAGACAGGAGCCGTGGGCCGGCGCTCGAGCTCTACATCTGGCGGGAAGTTAACCTTGGCAGAGCCTCGCGACGAAGGACCCTCGACCGATTCCCCAGACAACTCCATCTCAAACGGCGTGTATTCTGGCACTTCCTCAGGGTCCTGGTCACTCCCGTCGCTAGCTGCCGAAAGGGCTTCGTACCCATAGCCGGGGCGGACG
>NJDD01001183.1:28509-42314 GCA_002245505.1 Calephelis nemesis | reverse complement strand
GAAAATTTAAGTTTTGCGGGTGGTATAGCTAGCAAAGTATTTTTGTTTTTGAAAATGGCAGTCCCTCGTCCTTTTTTACGAAAAACGTCTGACATAATATGAGCAATGCTTAAAACTAGTCATAATAATTTAAACGTGTTATAAAACTTTTAATAAACACAAGCGTGAGCTCTACGCGTAAGCGGCGACACTCACTGTCAGAGTGGATGCGTCTCCACGCGAATTTGTAGGCATTTATCGCTGTAGGTACGGCCGAGTGGCGGGGGCCTAGCTTTATGCTGTAGTGACCACCAAGAAATAGAGTGCCTACTTAATAATAAAATTTCAGTAACGCAGACTTCCCACCATGCTACACACTTGCCTGTTTGTATATTCTGTAAAAAATACTTCATCTTTACAAGATGTTTACGCCAGTCATGCAAATTTCAAATAACTCGTGAGCTGCAGCTCGAGCTCAGCCACAATACAACAAACATGTGTCGGACACTGTCTGTCAGTATAAAACAACAGGTTAAACGCTGACACGCTCGTTTAACATTCCGTTTAAAACTGTATTCATTTGCTTTTAAATGTAATTGAGCAATGGTTTACTTTTTAATTTTAAACCAGCATGAATGAAATTGTTTATCCGTTTTAACTTTATCATACGTGGAGACAGATTGGCAGAATTCATTATCGAAATGCCAGTTCGGAATAGTCTTTCGTGGAAAGTGTCGGCAAAAACCTATTTCTTAAAACTTCATGTCTCTAAAGACACATACTTAAATTTAACCTTGGAAGCACGGGAGAGGCCCCGCTAAGCTAAAATTACGCTAAAATTAGAGGCGCGATCTGTTAAGGTAAGGTACTTGGTTCGAAGTTCGGGTGAATTACTTGTAGTATATTATATCCAAATATATATATTTCGATGAAATGAAATTATACTCATTATTCTGTTATTTTATGTAATAAATATTTTATATCAAACATATTTTTGTTTAGATGCTTTACGTAATCAATGAAACTAAAGCGCCTAAAATGTTTTAGTTTATTATTTCAATCACTAAAACATTTGTATTTCTATCTTACTTTATTAAAATTTTATTTAATACACATATACACTACAAACAAATACTTTATTTAATACAAAGATTTTTTTAAATTCATTCATTATTTTCCAAAAATAGGTGATAAGCTTCTATAGCACTTTCGGCAAGGAGGCAAGTCTAAGTTTGACACTTAGTCTGTTTGATTACTAACTGTAGTGCAACCAAGTTCTACCTATATTCAGTACTAGCTGTTACCCGCGGCTTCGCCCGCGTAGTCTACTAATTTCATATTTAGCTCTCCAACACTGTTCGTTAAAATTTTAAGATAAAATGTAGCCTATATCGCTATACAAAGTTTCATCTATTTTTTTGTAAGTATTAAAATCAGTTCAGCACTTTTGCCGTCAAAACTGAACAAACACAATTTTTTCTTTTCTAATTTCACCTCAGATAAATAGTAGAAATACGTTATTGTGTTTACAGTTTTATCTGCACTTCGGCAAATCCTGTTAAATTAAACTGTATAGCAAGTTATGGAAACCTCTAACAGTTTTTTTTTGAAATTTTATAAATATACATATCGTCTCTGAGGTCTAACCGTCCGTCTTCGGAATTACTTCTTAAGATCTTGGGTTCTGTTTCCGGTCCGGGGAACAAAAAAGAGACAAATAAAAATTTACTGTTTACTTTTAAAGTTTTTTTTTAATTCACGCAAAGAGGTTTACTTGTTTAAGCATGAAAGCGTAACAGACAAACGGACAGAGTTACTTTCGCATTTATATTATTAGTAGGGAAGTAGGGATTTTGAACCAATTTTGCTACTATGTATATCATAATTTCTTTGTGTGTTTTTCGTTAATGATAAACTGATGAACGTAGTTCATTGTTATGGACTTATGGTAAAAATTACTGTTAAATATTTTTTATAAACAAATTGTGCCACCCCCGTTCACCCTCATAGGGGTTGATTTTCAAAAAACGCTTAGATATGAATCTCATAATTTGTATTGCAGAGCATTATTTCAATGTCACGCAAAATATTTCAATAGAATTAAATTTCCCATAAAAACTTAGAAACCCCTATTAACCCCCAATGGGGGTGAATTTCGAAAAATCCTGAAATACGTGTTTCATCATTTGTGATAAAAAGCATTAATTCAAAGTTTCATGCAAAAATGTGCAATAAAAATATTTTTCTCATACATACTTTGCCACCCCTTTTAATCCATTCAGGGGTTGAATTTCCAAAAAATAATATGCCTATGTCCTTCTCATGAATGCTAACTACTACCAAACTACATACCAACTTCATATCATCCAAACCAAACAAACCAAATTTTAGCAAAATCGGTTGGGTGGTTTAGGCGTGAAAAGGTAACAGACAGACTGACAGAGTTACTTTCGCATACAAACTTTATAATATTAGTGTGGATTATTAAATTACGAACGTAAATACAATTTAGATAAAAAATGACGCGCTGAAAAGCACGTTTTTATTAAGTTTGTTATTTTCCTCGCTAGGGAGCTCCGATAAATGCGTGCGATCGCTGTAAATTACAGTCCTATGCTTCGTCGCGCACGCACCGCGGCCAGCCGGTACCGCCGCAACCGCGATGTCCCTATATTTTTAACCTGTAATATCTCCGAAACTATTCTTTTAATTTACATACTGTGAAGGGCTATATTGTTCTATATTAAATGTAGAACTTATTTAAGATACTTAATTAGATAAGGATTCATGTTGTATTGCTTTAAATCGCTTTGTAAATGAGCCATTATTTTTCGTAAAAAGTAAAGGATAAAAATTGGTTATTGTAAGTTATCCTTAAGAGATAAACATATACCATCGCGAACTTTTTTGTAGACCTTTTTAGGGTAAACAATACTTAGTGCATTATTTTGACCTATCTCGTAGAGTTCAGCCAGCGTTTGCAATGCAAGCGCAAAAAAATATATTTATTTACGACTTCGCATTAGAAATCTTGAAATTGTCAATGGTTCTCTAATATATGAAGCGTGTTATTATACATATAAACCTTCCTCTTGAATCACTCTACCTATGGAAAAAAACCGCATCAAAATCCGTTGCGTAGTTTTAAAAATATAAGCATACATACATACAGACAGACGCGGAAAGCGACTTTGCTTTATACTATGTATAGAAGTAGCGGCGCTAATGTTTCCTTTTGTTTTGAGTATTTTATTATATCTTGACTTGGTGGCCATCTTGGGTGTACGTTCTTTCAAATATAAAGAGAATTTTGAAAATTAGTTCAGAAATGATAGACATCGGTTAACATACGATAAAATAGGAATCGAACGTATAACGAAGGAGGAGCCTTTAGTTTTCCTTACGGCAAAACATGTAGGGAAACTAATATTGTTAAAATTTCTTACTGGTAGACAAATATTCATTTTATATGTATAAGTTTAATTCATAGGTAAGAAAAAATGTTGTGTTTAAGCAATACGTAAAAATTAAGAAATAACAAAAAACTAAGATTTATTTATACTGCAGTGCTACCAACCGATCTGCTCACTGGTCAAAATCGAAATTAAACCGCAATTTCGTGAAATATTGTTTGGCTGTCAATTTCTAAAGTGTAAGCAACGGAAGTATAGTTCCCAAAACTACAATTTCACTATTTTGTTATTATCGTATTCGCCATCTTGTTTAAATTCTCAACCAGAAACACTAATACATCACACTAATGTCGCTTATGACAATTAGTTAATTAGTACCTACATAACAATTGACATTATATGGACATGAATAAAAACAAATACCTAATCCGTTTTTTATTAAAAAAATGTTTAAGTACTTTAAAAGTGTAAAAGTACTGTTAAAGGGTTCAAAATAAATAAAAAGGAAGACAATTAACTGGATCTCAAAGAGAAAATAAAATTTAACTTTCTGTAAGCGACCCAAGTCATACAATACTGTCAAACTTACTAGCTGCCTTATGCTGTGGTTCAATTTGGTACATAGAGCTGATTTACTTCAGTGCTCCGCCGTACTGGCCGGATGGATGGCTGCACTGCACCGACCCTGTAAATAAGACGGAGAACCATTATCTTATATACAAAATTCCCGTGTCACAATAGTTACCGTACTACTCCGAAACGGCTTGACCGATTCTTATGAAATTTTGTGTGCATATTTAGTAGGTCTGAGAATCGGCCAACATTATTTTTCGTAACCCTAAGTGACGAAGGAGTATCACAGCAAAAAGATAGCATAACAAATGTCTGTCGGGTCAGCTAGTTCTTTATAATATTCAAAAGCAAGTTGACAATTTCAGCTCGCCGTTGGAGACGTACATGCTACTCTAAATTGGATCGAACGTCGAACGCAACTTTCGTGTTCCACGAATAAATCAAATACAAAAGTCTAAAGTCACCATAACAAAAACATCTGAAAGTGACTTTCAAACCTTAAAAGCACTTACACAAAGGATTACCTGAATAAGATTTAAAAGTCAAACAGAAATTCACAAAGATCTGTTCGAGTCTGCACTTGAGATAACACTGCTTACTAAATATGCATAAACTTCCTCCGGTTGGTTTCAACAAAACTCAATATTCACATTTAAACTCGTTAAAATGTGTGTCTGTGTGTTGAAGATCCAAATTGTCACTGCAATTATCCCAAAGTTGGTTACTTCTTTATATTGTATGATAATTAACGATAGCCAGCCGTTAGTGGGTCAGAAAGTTCTGTACAGCAGATACAGTAACAATTGGTACTATCGTCTCACTGTTTGTGCATTGTGTTCCGTGCTGGAGGGTAAAGTAGGCGATAGGTTTGCATAAGACAGCGACACACTAGTAACATTTCCTGTGTCTCTATACGACTGTTGTATCTTACCATCACAAAAGCCATTAACTTCTTTGGTATCTTACAACATGAAAAAACCGATATCTGTATTCACTACACGCACTGTCCTCACCTTTTTATCTTGCTTTTTATTCTTAGATACATTTTGTTTAAGAAATACCTGTTTAGAATACCTTGAATTAATAAATGTGGTAGAATATGTTGATATTAACAAACATCTTTTGTAACAGCTTCTAACACACATGTTCAGCAAAGAAATTTCTTTATTTCTTTTTTAAAGTTATAACAAAGATAACATAATAATAATAATAACTAGTAATACGAGTGGTAATTGTAGAAAACAATCTTATTTGCTATAAACACTACAAGTGATTTAACAAGATTTCGAAAGAATGTACCTATTTGACTCTCTGTTTGAGAAAATGTATTATAGTCTAAGAGCCGAAGTATAAAAAATGTCAGGTCCCGGAATTTTTTTAGGCAACCAATGTTTAATATTTTTTCTAATACACCAAATTTGCTATAAAACCGATTTAATCCTGTTATCAGCTCGGTGAAGGTCGACCTTACTTCGGATCTTAGACTATTATGGTGTCAAGGGTTTTCTTGTAGAAAATCATTTAGAGTAAAGTTGTTGTTGTAATGAATGACAATAGAATTAGTTATAAGATCTGGGATGGGAGGGAGTTTATTTAGCCGCTTGTTCTCCTTGCTGGCTAGATTTGGAAACGGTGGTAGTTTACGGTAGGTAGGGTTAAATTTATAACATTTTTGAAATGTTTGGTTATTAATAATTAATAAAACTGTTAATCTAAATAATTTGGTTGCATGTTAAAATACGTATAATTAGATATATTTTTTATAATTATTACAATATTTACATACCAATGTGTGGCAGAATAAAAGGTTGGTAAGTAAACTTAGATATTTTTTTTATGATAGAGAAAGGCAAACAAGCAGACTTATTTCCCGATGACCGGAATTCTCCAAACCGGAGCTCGTCAATGCTCAGTGGCAGGAAACATCTTTTTAACACACATATTCCGCAAATAGGTACATTATTTTCATTTAATTTCGTAATTATCTCAGCACTATCCCTCTCGCTTCTCTGCGTAATAGATTACTAAAATTAATATTTTTGTGACGTCAGTTTAGTGACGTCAGTTTCGATATTACGCTACGCTACGTCAAACCTCAATAATATTACGTATTGGTAATGAGCTGGGCTTTTGCGTTGACTTGTTGTATTGTAGCTTTAAGACATTACCCTCCCCCCCCTCACCTCCACAACCCATATTACGGATGTGTGTGATATACCTACTACGTCATTTAGTTTTAAGTTTTTGTTAAAGAATTACCTCGTTGGTCGAGTGGCTAGCCTACTCGCCTAACTACATCGACCAACCGCGAGGCTCGGGTTCGATTCCCGACGGGGGCAGGCATTTCTGTGATGAACATTATTTTAGATGTCTGCATTTCCGGGTCTGGGTGTTTATTAAATTTATTCTGGTATCTATTTAAGTATTTATATGTAACAGTATCGTTGACTAACACCCATAACACAAGGATATAATTTGCTTACTTTGGGGTTAGGTTCAATTTGTGTGATTTGTCAAAAAAAAATTTAATCCACACATAGTATTTTGAGATAATTACCTAATGAGTAGAGTAGAGAAAAGAGAGAATGATTGAGTTTTTATATTTACACAAAGACGTATCGCTTCAGTGCGTACAAAACCAGACGACTGAGGAGTTGAGAGAGTATTTAATACTGAACTGATTTAAATCCCACTTTCATTACAGGACAATGTTCCGGTTCTGTTCAGTACGGGCGAAACACTGTGGGTGAAACCGCAGAATCCCTTTGACGAATTCTTGTGTAAATAGAGCTGAGCCTCAAATGGACATAGCGGTGTGGTCCGGGCTTGCGGCTTTAAAGTGCAACTGCCGGAAAACCGCACTCGAAACCATCCTGTAGGAGAGCAACCGTTGGATTATCAGTATTAAGAGTACTAATTAACCAACGATGACAGAAGATTTAAAGGCATTAGCTACATAGAAAATGTAAGGAAACATATAATTTGATTTTGACCAGTTTTCAACTCTTACCAATTCCATGCTAATAAGTTTTTTAAGAAAATCTTAAGGGCAAGTGAATCTATTTATTTTAAAATAGCTGTCCCGGCGAACTTCATTCCACCCTGTCAGGTTGGGAAATAATAAAGTATTATTTTTCCCTGCAACTTTCCCGGTTTTTCTCTACATAAGAATCTTCACCTGATAATAACTAAAACAATAAAAAAATAATTAGTCAAATCCATCCAGTCTTTCGGAAGTTATGCGCTTACCAACACATTTAGCGACTTCCCGCGACTTCTTAAATGCGTTGAGTTTTTCGTGTTATTTTTTTACGTATTTTCTTGTAACCAAATCCAAAAATCCAATTTCATAGCGTTTGTTTTTTTTATTCCCTTTTAAAGATTATTTAATGTCGATCATTAATTGAATACATTCGGTTAACTTACAGCAAAAATATATTCAATCCAAACGAATGTGCCGGTTAAAGCGACACCAGCAAAGTCGCGGGTGTAGCCTAACAAGTTCATAAATAGTTAACAACGTAGACCAGCGCTTTCTAAAGTGGATCCCGGAGACCCTATATAAAGTGGTTACGTAGAAACGCTACTCGTGTTCCCAGAAATTAATAGTTTTATATTTCATCACAACAAAAATTAAATTGGACAGTAACGGGTGCAGAGTTTAATGGCACATCATGTTAGTACCTACCCATATCCAAATTCTACGATTTCCCTCAATTCCATTTTTTTTTAGTTTACACTAAACATTTTTTACATAAAAAACAAATAGTACGATATAAGAGGCTGTCCCAGATAAAACACAGATATACGTAATCTGATATGAGATTCTAAAATAAAAAAGCGATTGGAGTAAGAGAGTGAATCTTAAATGTTTGGGAACCGCTGGGACAGCGCACTCGCCTCTCGACAAACGTTCAGGGGCGCGACGCAGTATGCGACAACCTTTTATAAAACAGAATAATAAATTTGCCCTCCATTACACGAATTAAAGTCTCAAAATATATTTTTAAACGAAAGGGAATTTTTGTTTGCTCCAGTTATTTGATGCTACATATTTTAATACTTGTAAATCTGTTAAAAGGTGGATGTATACATGGATTTTCCATCATCCATGTTATCATTTATTTTATGAAAAAACATTTACGAAATAGGTTATTGGAATCTCCGGACGTAAAACGTTTTAGGTTGGTGGGAGTTCTTGTAACTTTTTTTAGCATAAACAAGTTTTGATCGAGTACTAAAATTAACATACTTTGTCTTAAAATCTAAGCTTGATTCCGGGGGGCGCGGGCGGGCTAAAAGTGAGTAGGTATGTAGGTACTGTTCTTCTCTTTTGTGTGTGTGTGTGTGTGTGTTTTCTGTTCAGTGTGTGGCCACAAGTCCGATCCGGTGGTAGTATATAAAAATGTCGACGCGCACAAGTACCACTTGTATGATCGATGTGAATAAAGATTTTGCCGATTCTGACTCTGATTCTACAGAAATGTAAAAAAGCTTTCAACTTTAATACTACAGACAAAAAAAATTAAAGATGATAAATCGATTTAAACACAATAGGTATTTTGAAGAAGCAGACAAGACAAGAAAGCGACTTAATCAAATTCACATTTTTTAATATAAGGGCTATAGGTACCTACGTACAATTTAATTATGTGTCAGATATTTACTTTATTTTCTTCTTGTTTCTATATCGTCAGTGCTCGCCATTGTTTTATTCCGTGCTGGAAAAATAGGGTAGCAGATAAACTTGCAAACGTGAAGTGTGCAAAACATATTAAGATGAAAAAGGTACACATAACATGATAGATAGATATAGAAAAAGAAAAATTAATAAGATCAATGACTCCCTCGCAATCAATATTGCAATATACATACATACATATATTCACGCCAAGTCCCTTACGTGGTAGGCAGAGAGTATCGAGGGCCAGACCTCACGATCCTGATAAACCTGCTTGGCTTCCTTCACATTCTTTACCCTTTACCGGTTTCAGAGACTCTTGACACCACCCTCAGATGATATCCGAGTGATATGTACGTGGAATGTCAACTTCGGTCTCCCCGGGTACCTACCGGATAGGTCAAAGATAGACAAAGCAGATAACTGATTGTCAGTCTTTCATCTGTCATTATTTCCACATGACCGAGTAAGCGGAGCATGCCCTTTTGCATTTTAACACCAACACTTTATTTCAGTCCCACTCTTTTTCAGATCTCACTGTTACGATATTAATTATAAACATTTGTCCGTTAACAAATGTTTACTATTGATATCGTAATAAACAAAGTCCTAATTTCTTACCGTCGGCGCTTTGTGGAGTTTCATTTTGAACACAATATCCATGTAAGTAGGTACCTACCTACTTTCCACAATATTTCTTTTACTATTTTTAGAATAATCAGGGTTATTACAAAGTTAATCATGTAGGTACCTAAGTTAGTGTGTGCCTTAGCCCTTTTTATTTGTAAAATGCTGGTTGGTTAAAAGAAAGTTATAAAAAACTTATCGCGGAAAGTAAAATCACTATTTGGTGGTATATTTATATTTTTGTATTACAAGTGATATCGACAAACTGAGTCTATTAGAATATTCACAATTCTATTCTATTATTTTTTTCCTTTTCATTCTTTTAATTCCAATTCTAAATGTGACAAAGAACTTAAAAATTAGAACCAGTACCTCTAAACACTGTCATCTATCGACAAGTAGTCAAAAATCACCTACGCCACATTCCAAACTATTGCTATCTTGTGACAAATAGCAAAACTGAGAACGTAAATATTAAACATAACTTTGTTTTAGTGACATCTATATTCCCCGTATAAAAATAACATACAGCAATATTCGTAGAGTTGATGTTAAAAAACCTAAGTGCTTAAGATCGATGACGGTCGCTACTTTGTCCAGGTTCTCAGTAAATCTGTCTAACATATTATTTTGTATTTTTATGGTCGCTTTTGTAGATTATTATAACTGGTTAGCAGCGACATCGAGTCTTATAACTCAGCTGATTATTAACTTTATTTGTGGTAGGTAGGTAAGTAGCATTGATTCTTTCATGGACAAGAGCAAAGATATCTATAATACTCAATGTACGTGGTAGGTACTTCTGATATTTTTTTAATGATATCTATGAGGCCAAGCAACATAAAGTCGATGGCAAAGGTTGGGTATAATTAGCTAGGGCCCAGGACCACAGCTCTAAAACATTACTAGCAATGTCAACCATACTCTTACTATATAATAATAATCTTTATTTATTTTCTCCCACAAAAAAGCGGCCTTAAACATAGTGTAACTTAAAACAGTATTGTAAAGGGAGACAGGAGTCCAAACTGAGTAAACCATGGATCTCCTGATATGTTTGTCTTCTAAACATATTGTAAGATATAAGATATTATATAGTAAGATTTACAGTGAAGCGTACCTAAACAAACTTGTTATGACAGACGATGCAATGGGCTAACGATCTTTAGAAAGAATTTAGTATTACCGCGCAAGAGTCATCTGACATGTCTACGGCGTAGAACTTAATGATACTCGTATGGAGTACTACGAGTAGAGGACCATATTTTATTTACGTACAAGTTGAAACGTTTCTTCTATAGTTTAACTGATTTCTTAAATTGCAGTATTTCATTTTTAACAGGCACCAACAGAACTGTGTGTGAGTATTAATTGTTTTTCGTATTAGATTTTTAGGGTTCTTGCCAATGGCCGTCTCTAGCCATACCCGGTGGCCAGTTCTGGGTGAATCAGTTCTTCTTTTAAATCCTTTTTTTATATTTCGTTCCTAACTTGAAAGGAAAAACAAACATGACAGGGCTTTTTCCCTTTGTAATAAAAGTTACGTTTGTATTTAAAACAATTCTTAATTAAAAATTTCCTACAATTTCCGCAGTCGACGGTTCAAGCGACGAAACCAACCAGAATAATGAGTTGCACTTGTTTGTTGAATTGCTGTGGAATTTTAGTGGAACAAAACATTGTGAAGTATGTGTATCCTGCGGCACGTGGAGTTTATTGTGTTTACAGAACTCGGGGAAACTGCACTCGTAACGTCCCTCGGAAGAAGATTAGTCGCTGAAGTGCCGGCTAATTGTTGCAGTCGATTGCTCGCATGTACGTCCCACGTTGAAGATGGAAGAGAAAACATTGACATGTACTTTCCTTATTTTGATCGTTTTGCCCTTTACAAAGGTTAGTAGGTAATTCTTAACCATTAGTTATAATAGTAAAAAAGGTAAGAACCATCTCACTTACCTTAGCTTTAAAAGAAACTCGTTCATTTATACTTTGAAATTGCTTGTAAAACGTTTATATCAGTATTCAATATTATTCTCTGGCGAAGGTTTCCTATGTTAGTTCTTTTTTCCTGAATAGACCATCTGCCTTTCTACCAGGCAGCTCGAAAGACTGAGCGAGCATTGTAGACTAAGAGCTACAAATTGACTACCCGAAATTAACTAAATTTGAATTGAATTAATTTGAATTAAACCAATTAAAAAAAATGTGAATGTGTGAATGTTTCGTTAAGAATTTATAACCCAAAAGGAAAAAACATTTTTTGGGGAATTAATGAGTTTATATTGATATAATACCATGGCCGGTCCAAATCAAGCAGGTAACCGGTTGTCATATTCCAGGGAGGTGTCCCGGGAACATTCTTTTGGAGACCACGTTTGGGACTCGATTTGTCGATCCCATCTACCACACGTAAGTACCCCACATTTACAACAGTAGAACTTTATTTATTACAACCAATACCGTCTTTACCATAAGGGCACACGGGGCCAGTGCCCAGGGCCCCTATATTCAGAGGGCCCCGAAGAGTCAACCATTTCACTCACTTTTGACCTTTAATGTTGGTTGGGTACATTACCTTTTTCTAGTGGCCCTAATTCGGGAGGGTTCAGTTTTGCAGCTTAAGAACAACTAAGTAACTTGTCAATAATTATGAGCATTGAAAGTGTCATTCTTCAGAAAATTGCGTTTGAGGATTTATTAGAAGATTTGGTTCAACAGAAATCCCGAAAGAAATTATTATCGTCATCATAAAACAGCAGCTATATTAGTGACATACTGTTATAAAATAATATAATTGATCACCCAAAAAATCGTAATGAAAAAAAATATAAAGTTTGATTTCTTTATATTCCAAAAGGGGCCAAGTTTCTATGTGACCAAGGGCCCCAACATAATCTAAGACGGCTCTGATTACAACACAAAAACATAATAACACATCGTCTTTCAGTAATCGTTACAACTAATTTACGAGTTACCAGAACAAAACTATTTGTTGCACATTCGATATTTAACGTACCTATACCGAATAACGTTAGCTGTGTATGTTGACAATGTGTAGGTACGTACAGACCTGGAGAGCTGCCATTAGGTAATAATAATAAGTACCTGGATGACCGAGCTTTGCTCGGTATTTTTTTTTTTGTTTTTTTATAAAACGTGTTTTTTGTATATTATATTTAAGTACGATAATTTAAAAAGTCTAACCTCAAAGCAAACTATCATTGACTTCGTTACTTAACAACGGACTTCGTTACTTAACAGCAACAATAAAACACGAATATGACATTTTCTAAAAATGATTCCTAGCTAGATCGATTTATCGCCCCCGAAACCCCCTATATACTAAATTTCATGAAAATCGTTGGAGCCGATTCCGAGATTCCAATTATATATATACAAGAATTGCTCGTTTAAAGGTATAAGATTTTATGATCAAGTAAATGGTTTTTATTTTCATTATGCAAGCGTTTTTGTAATTTAATGTTGAAAAGACTAATAAGTATTTAACTATCAAATATAAAACTTGTATACTTACTTTTTCCAAAAGCCGCCACCACAATCGATTACATATTACTAATATTACATTGAAATAAGAGACAATTTAGTATATATCAATAATACTTTGATCATTCATCCCAATTAGTAGGTACCTACCACTACGCCGCGCATCGCTGTCGTCAAGCTGTCGCTGTCGCAAGCGACTCGTCGCATTAGGCCCGTGATATTTTGATCCTAAACACACTCGTCAGTCATAACGTCAGTGCTTGCCGTTGACGTGTTACGGTTCAGAGGATAAGGAAGCCGGTAAACCTAATTGTTGGACGCATAACATCCCGGCCTCAGGTTGGGAACGCGCCATTAACATCTTTGGTGTCTCTAGGCGGCGTGAATTTCTTGCCGTCAGGAAATCCGTCTGTTTGTTTGCCTTAATAAAAATGTCCAACCGCGCGGTGAAGCTGAGCTGCAAAACTTACATAATTGTCTCCAGGCACCGTTGTACCATCTTCATGCGCTAATCGTTAATCCTGCCACGACATTTCGTTTTAGACTTTAGCCATGGAGTCTGGCAACCCAGCCTCGATTTGGTAACTCTTGACATTCTACTTTATTACCTAAGTACAGATAATTTGTATAAGGTACCATTAGAAGTTCCATCTGCTTGTATGTCTGCCAATACCATCAAAATAAAATTTAAGTAATTTAAAGACAAAGTAATTTTTGTTTCTAATTTATGTTTTAGACCCATCCCGAATCTTGCTACCCTCAAAGGAAACCGTTAGAGAGGGTGTAGTAGTTATGATAGAAGGTTATCAGGTCGGGATGACAGTCGTGGCCCTTGCTTCGGGATTCAGCAGCGCAGGCCCGTATCCGCACTTGAATCCGATATCCGCTTACTTTTACACCAACGCGTATAGATGGGCACTGAGGCATTTGAGTCTGTAAGTATATCGGCCGCACTCAGAGACGACAATTATTTTTTAATGAGTCATTAAGTCGACATTTTCTGTACAAGTTGTGACTTAGTGATGGAT
>NJDD01001183.1:6916-16929 GCA_002245505.1 Calephelis nemesis | reverse complement strand
CCAAATTTTAATATCTTAAGTGGAAATAATTAAATACGTGTTTTTTCTTTTAGTATCCCTCAATACTAAAATATTAAGATATGACATCGCAAAGTCGTCTACAAAGTACCGTACCTACGCGTTGAGTGCTCTGACATGCTAGTTAGCTACCTGCTAGATACCTATTTTTTTTCATAAATGGACTTATTTATAGATACTTTATGCCTAGAAAAAATTTGGATGGTGATAAAAAAATCTTGCTGTATATTAACAAACCATAGATAAAATTTGGTTTTTCCAATTTTCTAATAAAAAAAAAACATTGCTCAGGATTATGTGCCCAGTTGGCAATAGACTTGCCATCTATCATATTGTGCGGCTTTGGCTAATCGTGGGTGTCCTGGTTGTGCGTCTGCCTACCTCTTCGGGGATATGTGCGTGAAGATACTTTTTACAGACAAATTAAAACAAACAAATTAAGGGTTTTTAAGAGGGAGTTAAAGCTCACAAACTAGGCGCCAGCGCGAAGTGCTCTAAAAACGATTACATTAGAAACCAGCACCAAAATAATAACAGTTTTGCTATAAGTACAAGGAATACAATGAGTGAGTTTTTTAACCTGGTTTTAATTATTTTCAATAAACACATTACCAAAATCATTATTATGAACTATAGCTTTTCTTTCTTTCTTTCTTTAGGTTTTGGCCTTCACGTTAGTATTTAGCCATAAATCAAGTAGAAATGTATTACTTATATAAATATCAACTTCAATTAATTATAATTAGTCATCAGTCATAAGTCGTCAGGAAGTCATGTCAGGCTCTTGGGTAAAGTGGTGGCCTCATTACACAAGCTCTGTAATGAGATTTGACGGCAACGAGAAAATACACGATACGCCAATTTCTTAATGATTATTTCATTTGTGCTCTTTCACTGAACAAAATTGTACAAAATGCCACCAAAATTGACTAATTTCACTCAATATTAACACAAAATTCAATAATTATGAAAAAACTTCGACCATCTTTTCTCCCGATGGCGCCAAAAACTCTCTGAACTATAGCTACGAAGCAAAAATGTTGGGTTCGAAAAAATTTACAGAAAGTTCGCTTTTTGTATCGCGCAGTATTTTTATCAGCTGTCTCACTACTTTTAGAAATCCTATTAATATTATAAATGCGAAAGTTTGTATGTATGGATGAACGGATGTTTGTTACTCTTTCTCGCAAAAACTACAAAGCCGATTACGATGAAATTTGGTATGTAGGTAGCTGAAGACCCAGAATAACATACAGGCTACTTTTTATCCCGGAGTTCCCGCGGGATTGGGACTTACGCGGGTGAAACCGCGGGGCGCAGCTAGTTAACTATACAAGTTACTTTTAACTAGGTGTTGCTAACTCTGTAATTAGATTGGTATGTTAGGAATGAAAATTTATTATTTTTTAACTCGTTCCTTAAACCTGCCTGCCGGCCCTGTCCAAAAACTTGTTTCGTTACTTACGTTATGGTAGTATCCCGTGAAGACCATCTCCTGCAGCGGCCGTACGTATTCCTTGAGGATATGGAGCCACTGCCTCTCCAGTCCGACTTGGTTCATGTGGATGTCCCTCGTCGGCACCGCTTCGTAACCGCTCTCCAAACGTTTATCCTGTTTACGAATAGGCAAGTTAATTATTTTACTATGATGGCTTGGGAACTGAACCTTGTTTAATTTTCAGGGACATATCGATTTAAGAACTTAAAACACGGACGTAAATCAATTGGAAAATTATTTTTGATCCATGAAGCGGAAGTGGCTGCTTGTGCCTATTTTTTAAAAACTTCCTTGAACCAACTAACAAAAAAAGCTCAGCACTCAAATAGCTGTCCATCACGGGAACCGAATACGAACTCCGGCGAAGATCGAAGGATACCGAAGAGTAAGAGAAAGATAAAAATAGTTTTTTTTTGATATTGGAAGGCAAACAAGCAGACGGATTTCGTGATGTTAAGAAATTCCCGCCGCCTAGAGACACCAAAGATGGTAATGGTGCGTTGCCAACCTGACGCCGGGATGTTAGGCCTCGAGCAAAAGTAAGTTTACCGGCTACCTTACCCTCCGAACCGGAACACCACATGACGTTATGGCGGCAGGAATAGGTAAGGCGGTGGTACCAATCCGGGAGTCGCTGCTAAACTCTACCACCTAGTCAGATGTCACGGTGTTAGTGACGGTGAGCGTATGCTCGCCTTTTACGAGCTGGCTGGCAGGGAAGGCAGATCGTCTATTCTACAAAGGAGCCCGGACCAACACGAAGTAAAAAAAATAGTAAGAATAAAGTCGCAGAAGGCTTACGTTGTTAGAGCCGTCGCTCCACTTGCCGTAGGCCTCCATGACGTCGATCCACTCCTTGCAGAACCGCATCGACATCAGGGGGAACCAGTACACGTCCGGGCACGGCTGCCGAACACACCAATCGTCAGAGCATATCCCCTTTACAATGTGTTAGGGCAAAACAACTGGGCCTTTACCATGAGTTTGTATAGATTACGTTCAGTAAGTTACGTGTCGAAATCTATGACACTTTTGGTCTAAAAATGTGTTTCTCTTAGTTACCAATAGGAGGCGCTGTTCAAAGTTTTCATACAAATAATTTACAGAGACGGTAGCGAGTATAGTAAACTTGACAAGCCGTAAACTCATGGTTAGGGCCCTGGTGGATTGCCACAGTGCAGCGTAAGACGGCCACAAACATCAACATAAGAGACTCAAAATGTTAACGGTACATCTCTAGCCTAAGTGTAGCCACTAATGTTCTTCGCTCAAAATCGATGCACAAAAATTCAAAACTCCAGGTAAAGCCTCTCCTCCAGGTAAAAAACTCGACGGCAACAATTACTTAGATGTAGCTGACCTGACGAACTCAGTTCCACCATTTCAGCTTGTATAGAAAAAAATAAAACGGATTTTCCATTTTTCTTTTCTTAAAACCTTTCTTTGACTTTCGCAAATAATCCGAAACCAAAATTTGCTTATCTCTTGCTCATCGCACCACACGTGAACGGAGGGGGAACAAGTGTCGTTACATACATACATACATATCTTCACGCCAAGTCCCTTACGGGGTAGGCAGAGAGTATCGAGTGCCAGACCTGTATGTTATTAAGTGTCGTTAATTATTATTATTGGAAAAATTGCACAAAAAGTAGGAAAAACCACAATTTATTTTCTTCTAAACAAACTGTCAAGCGGCACGAAGTCTGCCAGGCTAGTCTTATGTATAAAACTTCGCGTTACCTTGTTCATCGCATCACGTTTGAACGGACAGACCAATTTCTCTTCTTCTATTATTTTGTCGTATTAGATATTTTAGAACGTTCATATAAATCCTATTAATATTATAAATGCGAAAGTTTGTATGTATGGATGTATGGATGTATTGATGTTTGTTACTCTTTCACGCAAAAACTACAAAGCCGATTACGATGAAATTTGGTATGTAGGTAGCTGAAGACCCAGAATAACATATAGGCTACTTTTTATCCCGGAGTTCCCGCGGGATTGGGACTTACGCGGGTGAAACCGCGGGGCGCAGCTAGTCAAAAATATAATACTCTTGTATTTAGAACAGGACAATGCCGAAAGCGGTTAAAATTAAAAAAGGGCTTTTATATTATACTGACAAAATACAAAACTGTTTTAGAACGTTTATTGTAATCGATCGGCTTTACGAAATGTTGGCACATGTTGCTGGCCTCAGAATATTATATAGACACAACGCCGGTTGATAGTAACATTTATACAAAGAGTGAATAAGTAAATATCGTCTGCCTACGTACTATACAGCAAGATTTTTTTATCACCATCCAAATTTTTTCTAGGCATAAAGTATCTATAAATAAGTAATAGTAATCGACCGCCTCGTTGGTCGAGTGGCTAGCGTACTCGCCTAACTGCATCGACGAATCGCGAGGCTCGGGTTCGATTCCCGACGGGGGCAGGCATTTGTGTGATGAACATTTAGATGTCTGCATTTCCGGGTCTGGGTGTTTTATTAAATTTATTCTAGTATCTATTTAAGTAATTATATGTATTAGTGTCGTTGACTAACACCCATAACACAAGCATATAATTTGCTTACTTTGGGGTTAGATTCAATTTGTGTGACTAGTCCAGGGATATTTATTTATTATTTATTTATTTATTATAAGTCCATTTATGAAAAAAAATAGGTATCTAGCAGGTAGCATCTAGCATGTCAGAGCACTCAGAGCGTAGGTACGATACTTTGTAGACGACTTTGCGATGTCATATCTTAATATTTTAGTATTGAGGGATACTAGAAGAAAAAACACGTATTTAATTATTTTCACCTAAGATCAACATATTAAAATTTGGATGGTGATTAAAAAATCAGGGTGTATATAGAAGTCTGGAAGGCTTTTAGATGTTATCCACATAGTGTAGTTGAGTGTGTAGAGAGAAGCTTTCCTACATGAGATCGTTTTCGAATACATTGTACTTGCTACGACCACTTACCATCAAATGTTTATGTCCCTCCTGGAAGCTGTCGAAGTACTGAGGATGCAGGTAGCGGTTATCCCACTCCAGCTTGTTGTCAAACACCTGGTACACGTCCGGGTGGGTTTTGCTGACGTCATAGTTCTCTGGATTCACAAGGTGACCGTGTCCCATCTCATTGCTCACAAACATCATCAGACCCTGGACAAAAGATTGTTTAATGTAAAATGATTTAATATTCATACATATCTTCACACCGAGTCCTTTGCACCCTGCTACAGAAAACACAGCTTTTTAAAAATGTTTGTTATCAAATATTTTTTTTATGATATTTTGTGCGTTGTCGTCACTAGTCATTAGTCAAGTGTAATATATGTTTGCACCATTTCAGCCGATTTAGGCCTAAATTAGTTAAATTAGTCGTAGAAGATCTTGGGTAGAGTCTCCTATTGAAGGTTATTTAATATGGTTTGGCGGCAACGAGATATTATACGGTACACTAGTTTGTTCATGAATACTTCAATTCTGCACATTGACTAAACAAAATTATACAAAATGCCGCCAAAATTGACTACTTTTACTCAATAGGGGCCATCCATAAATTACGTCACACGTTAATGGGGGGAGGGTATCATCTTAATGTGACATTATGTGACAAGGTACAGGGGAGCTCGAAAGCCTTGTGACGTCACATTATAAAATACTAGAACACGAAATTTATATGTGAACTAACTAACTTCAATTAGTTCAAACCATTTAAAACAACTTCTGTTACTGTTCTTGTGTCGAGTCATACATATTTAAAAGATCGTGTAGCATATCGCACCTTCAGTAATATAAGGGCCCAAGTCAAAATTTTCACATTTAAAATCCCATACACGACCATAAAATAAAAAATAAAATAAAAAAATGATAAAGGCACAAAATGATTCGCTACTGGTTAGTGCTAGCAGAAAGAGAATAAACATAACAATAACTCGGTAACTATATTTATTTTAACACATGATATTATCGGAAAAAATACTGTATCTTAAAACACGATTTCCCAAAAAGTAGTTTTTTGGATAGTGCCCTTATATTACTGAGGGTGCGATATGTGGTCTATATTATTCCTCATATAAAGCCGCTAATCAACACAAGCAGATACATAAAATAAAAGACATTTGATAAATATCGCAAAAATTCGTCCTCAAAGACTTGCGGCTAGACGTGCCCGAGAATGTTTAATAAATTATGCTTTATGGGTGGAAGAAAATGATGTCTTCATTAAGGATTTTCCTGACGTACAAATTCAAAACGAAAATGAAATGCCTGATTTTCCAGTGATGGCTAATATAAAAGAGTAGATACAAAGTCAATGGACACAAGATGATTGAG
The DNA here is from genome assembly GCA_002245505.1 of Calephelis nemesis. Taxonomy (NCBI): domain Eukaryota; kingdom Metazoa; phylum Arthropoda; class Insecta; order Lepidoptera; family Riodinidae; genus Calephelis; species Calephelis nemesis. Next base: position 11,069 of record NJDD01001183.1, on the reverse strand, counting down.
TTTTGCATTTTCAATTAACATTAATTAGTTGCTTATTTTTACCATACTACTCGCTTATTCTATTTGTTATCAGAAATATTTGACTTTATGTTGTATTAAAGATTATGAATATTAAATATTAGACTTACAAAAATAAGTAAAAAATTAAAATAACTGTTTTCTTTTGATTGTTTTTAGACACATGCGTAAGTTTAAAAAATGTGTGATGTCACATTAGGGGGGACGGGGTTCTAAAAATGTGACAACCTGTGACAAGGAGGGGGGGAGGGGTCGAAAAGTTCTAAAATTCGCGTGACGTAATTTATGGATGGCCCCATATAATATGTACACGAAATTAAATAACTACGAAAAAACTGCGACCATATTTTCTCTCAGTGACCAAACACTTCGATTGTAATATTTTAAACTTAAGATCATCATTTACACGCAACACTAAACATTAGCCAAGTTCAATTAATGTGACCTGAACACAAATCTGAGCGTTTGAACAAAGCTCAAACGTTCCGTTTCCCCGTGTTGGTCCGGGCTCCTTTGTAGAATAGACCATCTGCCTTCCTTGCCAGGCAGCTCGTAAAAGGCGAGCAAAGGCTCACCGTCACTAACACCGTGAATTCTGACTAGGTGGTAGAGTTTAGCAGCGACTCGCCCGGATTGGTACCACCGCCTAACCTATTCCTGCCGCCATAACGTCATAACGTGTTCCGGTTCGGAGGGTAAGGTAGCCGGTAAACATACTTTTGCTCGAGGCCTAACATCCCGGCCCCAGGTTGGCAACGCACCATTACCACCTTTGGTGTATCTAGGCGACGTGAATTTCTTACCATAAGAAAATCCGTCTGCTTGTTTGCCTTCCAATATCATAAAAAAAAAGAAAAGTTATAAACGACCAATTAAAAGACGGCAGTTAAATGAAAGCTGATGTGAACTTGCGTACAAGTCATGGCGTGAAGAGTGGGATTGTACTTCCTGTTTGTTAAGCACATCATTTCTCCATTGTCAAAAGTAACATTTGTACTCACAGCGTCTCTAAGACTAGCACAAAAGGCCATGTCAGGGTCGAGGTCCTCTTTGGAGAAAGTGACAGATTTCGCCACCTCTGTTCTAAGAACAGTCGTCTTCACCAAATAACAGTTTGTGATGAACGGAACATTCCAGATGCCTCTAAAAATAAAAAATAAAAAAATAATTAAGCGCCTTATTTCATTTTCCTTCATTTTAAAAATCTATGCATTATGTTCGAATCTCATATTCGAGTAGATGTATGTCCGCCATTCCGTGAGAATATTTACGATTTTAAGACAAACTTTCATCTCCTATTACAGTCTTTTTTGATTGATTTTTAAAAGTAGCCTTTGTTTAAACTCGGATCCTTAAGTATACGTACAACAAATTTCATCCAAATCGATTCAGCGGCTTAGTCGTAAAAGAGCGACAGATAGACTTTCGCATTTTTAACATCAGTATGGATTATAAACAAAATTTGAAAAATCGAATGAAAATTTGAACCTTTCTTCTTCCAGTCGTATAATAAAACTTCAGTGTATGTACACTTTTCAAATAAGATTTGTAAGTACTCGTTTAAAATTAATTGCAATTTTTTTATGATGTATTACTTTAATGTTCAAGTAATATTAATCGTTCAAACAACTTAATCCAAACCTAAACTGATTTAATAGTTATTATCTGCCGATATTGAATGACAAACTGACAAAAAGAATCAGTAGAACATTTTATCACATAATTATGGGTTGCAATATCAAAAATTTCTTTGTCACCATATTTAACTAGAAGCGCGGCTATAATTTAATTAGTTAGTACCTAATTAGGACTTCTCAATTAAGCACCATCATTATCTCATTTAGTATTTATTATCGACTTCGCTAACGCAATATAATTTCAAACAGGAACAGTAAATGTGACGGACGATGACTATTGGTAAATCCCATGGAATATAAATGCCGCTAATGATGCGTTACCAACTTGAAGGTGTGATGTTTCGTTACATCCATAAGTTTGTTTGCCAGCAAATTTACCCTCCAAATACATGAAAGTGTTTTGAATGTGTAATATTATATCGGCGTGAGACACAAATTTTGGACAAAGTAGATTTTTTAAGATTTTTTATCTGAGAATGATTGTTTACAACAACAGTATAAGGTTTTTTTTTCGTTTGTGATAACGGAAATAAGTATTCCAATAATTTACACATACAATAAAACTAAATGCGTAGGTATAATTTTTTATAATTATTTTATAGCAGTAGTAGTAGATAGCCCGGATCAACATTTCGAACACCTTTACTGCTGGAAAATCTTTCTTTCCAATCAACAGGAAAAGTCCAACGTGTATACGTGTTATTGAAAAAAAGACAAGCCCGCTGAGTTTCTTTCGCCGGATCTTCTCAGTGTGTGGCCGCGATTCCGATCCGGTGGTAATTTAAAAAAATGTCGACGCGCACAAATACCACTTGTATGGTTCATGTGAATAAAGATTATTCTGATTCTGATTCTGATACGAAGTCGCGGGCCACAGCTAGTATTACGTAAGTAGATATTTAGGTAGTCCTCAAGCGAATTTTTGTTGGAAATGTTACCTTGACTAATATGCGCATTAGCCATTTTCACATCAACAAGTGTATATATATGTATGGCTTATGGCTACGTCCTTCGATTATCCTATATATCAATGACCCACAATAAATTAAATGACGGGCGAATCGCGAAGGAAATGGAACATGGCAAAGGGGAGACCAGGGGCCCGAGCACCTCCGTCATTAGCCAATTGAGTCTGTGTATCAGTCGTAACAGTTCTCTGGTGGAAAACACAACAACACAAATGTTGTGGAAATACACGCTCATAGTGACTATACTTCTCCTGGTGCTGGAGAGCGAGGCGAGGCGGGGCCGGACCAGGTCTAGGGCTAAATCCAAGGTTTCCTTTTTTTGCGATTGTTATTTTTTATTGTAAAAAGAGCTTTGCACTAATAAGACATTTTTTTTTGTATTTTTAAAGTTATTTTGCAAAATTCGGTAGTTTCGATAAGACTTCTGTCGTATAAAATGTGTAAGAAAAAATCTTCTCTAGGACACCATGGATCAACTAGGTCAACATGCATCGTGATCCTAAAACTATTGTTACGTTTCGCGCATCTGGGTTTTCGTTTTCTGAATATATGTTTTAATAATATATTCTAAACCAAACAAAACATAATCTGTCTTAGTATTACGTAAACATAAACTAAATTAATCGAAGGTTTAATTGATGTTATAAAAAACCTTGTAATACATTAGTCTATGTTTATAAAGGCAGGGCATGTATGATATAAATGGTAATAAGGTACAGCTGGCGAGCTTTTTTGGGTCATTTTCTTGTAAATAATATTTTATCCAGCACTTGCTTCTTAATTTTTGTGTTATTATAATATATCTCTGCATATAGTGTATCATTACATGACTCTATTTTTGCTATATTCTTGTGAAAGTTGCCATTGATAGATTTGCTAATATTTTTAACAACTAATTGTTAGTATCTAATTGATATTAAATTTAATTTTAGCCTGCTTATTTTAATTACGCATACATTAAACTTCAGGCGTTTATAATTTCCATCAAAAAAACATAGAAGGAATGTTGTGAAAAAGTACGAATGTTATTTAAATAAAGGAACACATGTGGCACCACCTGGTGATTACATTGTGAAGTAAGGATGTAGAGACCGGAACTAATGGCATATGATCAAATGATCTGACATGACTATCCCGACTCTAAGTTTGTCTGTGGTGTAGTCTTAACAAATTAACTACCTAATAATCATGTCCATTTCATTAATAAGGATGGACTAAAGCTCTCCAAAGTTTAAGTTTACATTACAGAGCCTTTACCATGAGTTTGTATAGATTACGTTCAGTAAGTTACGTGTCGAAATCTATGACACTTTTGGTCTAAAAATGTGTTTCTCTTAGTTACCAATAGGAGGCGCTGTTTAAAGTTTCCATACAAATAATTTACAGAGACGGTAGCGAGTATAGTAAACTTGACAGGCCGTAAACTCATGGTAAGGGCTCAGTTTTTATGACAGTCTAATAAAGCTCAAAATGTCAAATTTTGCAGCATAACAATAAGGCGGTAGATTTCCAAACGACATTCACCTTATC
>NJDD01001182.1:73064-95183 GCA_002245505.1 Calephelis nemesis | reverse complement strand
GCTAAATATCAAATTAGTAGACTACGCGGGCGAAGCCGCGGGTAACAGCTAGTTTTTTTATAATATTGGAAAAGAAACAAGCAGACGGATTTCCTGATGGTAAGAAATTCACGCCATCTAGAGTATATTGTAGTTTTTACTAGTTAAGTGCTTATCTAACACGGTTTAATAACCTTCAATCCACGAAATCACAATAAAAACACACTTTCGCAACTATATCAGTGTTTAATTCAATCACCGCACTATCTACGTGGTGGATCTGATAAGCGCATCGAAGATTATCACGATTTGTAATTGCAAAGCGATTGTTAAACCGCCTTTCGCAAGCCGAAGACAAGCGAGCCATTAGCGTTGCGACAGCAGTACAATGGATGGCCTGAAGGTCACTACATATATGTACTTGTGTTATTAAATAATTGCGCTTATAAATGACAAATTAGTTGCGTCTTTTTTTTTAGTTTTTAGCGTGGGCGTTAGCATCTGCCACTATACAGTTTTAATTTATTTATTTGTTTATATAGAATTGACAGTGAGAAAATACAAATATAAATAATGTACAAAAGGCGAGCTTATCTCTTACAAGAGATATCTTACAGCTAACCTAAGATAGAGAAAAACGATACAAAATAAAAAGCGATAGGTAGACAGTGTACAAGCTGAAGATTAAAGAGATTAAAAAAAACTTAATTAAAAGTATAAACTATTCTACATAAATACTTACTTAAGTCCCTTAACTTTTTAACAAGTCCCTCGAATTTACAAAATCGGGCTTGTAATATTGAAATATTGTCATAAGTACGTCATCATCACGCCCATATTCTCGAAGGCGTAGACAGAGGCATAAACAGGACACCCACGACTAGCCGAAGACAGTAAGCCCCACAATGTGGTAGGTGGCAAGACTATCCATCCGGGCAAACATCCAATCCAACCGGGACCAACATCCAATCCAACATTTTCTTTATTAAAAAAAAAGACATAAGTCGTCATTTAAAGTCATGAAAGCGTAATGAATAAAGCGATGGCCTCCTACTCAAACGCGTTAGTGAGGTTTGGCATAATGACTCTTGTCACGAACCGCCGAGAGGGTAGGGTATCCGGTAGACTTGCAGAAGAGACTTAACATCCCGGCCAGCAGACTCAAGACAGCAGCGCACCAGTAACATCTATGGTGTCTATAGGCCTTGGTTATCTCTTACCATCAGGAGAACCGAGTTTTCACTGATCTCTCACACAAAAAAATCTATCAATACTTATATAAAAATCTCAGGTATGACGTATGTTCCCGCCGCCATAATGATGTCATATTAAGGTCCGAAGGGTAGGGTAGCCGGTAGACTGAGGCAATAGGACTAACATGTCGGCTACAGGACAGGGGCGCACCTGCAACATCTATGGCGTCTATAGGCCACGCCTATCTCTTACCTTTAGCAAAACCGTTCGCTTGTTCGCTATCGTATCACAGAAAACAAAACAAATTTACAAAGTAAAAAAAGCATCTTCACGCCCACATCCCCGAAGTAGGAAGAGGCACAACCAAGGTACGAAGAGGCACAACCAAGGTACCCACGACTAGCCGAAGACACTTAGTCCCACAATGTGATAGGTGGCAAGCCTATCGTCAACAGCGTTCTTTTATTAAAAAATTAGAAAAACCCAATTTTCTTTTTGTTGGCCGACCCGGGATTCGAACCCGGGACCTCATGCAGTCAAGTCCAACAACTTAACCGCAAGACTACGGTTGTATCTTTTTAGAAGGAGACCCGTATGATTGCTTGCTCTCAAATAAAAAAGACAATAATGAAGACACAGTAATATAAAAAAAAAACAGTTACAAGAGGAACAAGGAAAAACAACAACAGTTAGCTCTTCACGATGAAAAACTACCAGGAACTATACAAAAAGGCACTTATATTTTATGATTAATAAATAACGGATAAATTATCGTACCCAAGGCGAAACGGGATTTCTCAATCGATAAATAAAAAGCATTATATTGATAACCGATTGCTAATTTCTTTTAAATGTTTGCTTTTGTTTATGATAAAAGAATAAGACAAGGAACAAGTAGGCGGCACTTCTGATGGTGAAATAATACCTGTAACTGCTGCCTATATAGCTATCTTTGACACCCTAACTTCTGTACAGTTTAGTAGTACTTAGTAAAGTTTAACATAATTACTAGATTACTGCGAGCGTGCGATGGAGTCATTACAACTCAAAATGAGAAAATTTAAAATAAAAATAACAAGAAAATTTTCTATTTATTTCTTCTTTGTTTTCACTGAATTACTCCTAAACGACTGGAAAGATTTTGATGAATTTTTTTGTGTTTATTTATTTTGTTAATTTTTGGAATACTTTTTGGATCTGGTAGACTGCGCTGCTATCGGAGTATCAAATATTATGTAGTAGCTGTGAATGTCAAGCGAAAGGAAGTTTACTGGGTCGGCTAGTGTACATAACATATTTTCTATGATACCTAGATATCTAAAGGGTCACATAGCCTCAAGTTTCACCGTGTACATCTTACTACAATCTATTTTTTTAACAAACAAGTACCAAAAAATTGTTATGCATTGCTATTGGTCCACGTAATCAACATAAAATTAATATCATCGAATTAGAACGCACCTTTATAATTTGACAATGAGCACAAAGCGTTCTGATTGGTTGTGTAAAATACTTGGACCTATAGAAATGCAATCGAAGTCTTGGTAGTCGTTTGTTAAAATAAACAGACTATAGTGTGCAATTCTCACAAAGAAAATACATACATATATTTACGCCAAGTCCCTTACAAAGTAGGCAGAGAGTATCCAGTATCAAATCCCAAGATCCTGACAGACCTATCCGGCTTTCTCCACATTCCCCTTTTCATATAAACACGCTGGTTTCGTAGAACATCTTATACAAAAGAAAGAAAAAAAAGCAAATTTTTTTTGTACGTACTAAGTATGACAAGGCCTGCATAGCGAGCATTCCAGCAATAAATGATGGTGTGCTAGATACACCTGTCCCTAGCTTATCAGCAGCCTCCAGTAAAGCGTGTCAACGGAAAGGCGGTCATCTCGCCGCATGTCGCGGAGGCTTGCCGGCTACTTTCTCCGCTTGGCAATGACCTGCCAAACGGTTAAGGGCAGATGCCAATGCTATGCATCGTTGAATAATTCCTTAAATGATGCTCGCCGTTGTCATTTTCCAGAGGGCTCTATTTAAGGGAACTGATAGATTTACAAACACGGCCTATATCCCCAAGCCGTAAAATAATGACACACCAGTAACATCTATGAGTCTAAAGGCGCATTAGTTCTAACTGTAAGAAAAGCAGCCTGCGTGTCCACTGCATTAGAATAAAAAAATACATTCGTATGATTTATGCTCACCTATTCGTGTGATAATAAACATCAATGTCTGTATTTCCGGGTCTGGGTATTATTATATTTATTCTGGTATCTATGAAAATATTTTTATAATATATTAGTATCGTAGACCCATAACACAAGCATTTATTTTTTTCTTCTTCTGTTATTTAATTTGTAATTTGTCCTGGAATATGTATTTATTTTATATCGTTTGTTATCTTCATGCCCATATCCCCGAAGAGGTAGGCAGAGGCACAACCAGAGCACTTACGACTAAGCGAAGACACTTGTTTTATATAGTTATACAGTTTTCTTATAATGGAACATTAAGGAGTCCCCTTACAAGTAGATACATTCGCAAAAATAAAGAATGCACTGTTTATATTACAATTTATTTGTAGGAGATCCACTTTCTGTGTAAATAATTTTTATTAATTTTTAACAGAAAGTTTAGTTTAGTTAAGTATTTTTTTATAAAAAAAAAAAACTGTTATCCGGAAGCACCAGTTACTCCTGCTGAACCGAATGTGGTAAAAGAGCCTGACTTTCACACATTCGGTTCATCGGGAGTAAAATCTTCCTAAGAGAACGGAAATGTAATATTTGCACATATATAATAATGCGTTATAATTTATAAAAATACGTTGTTAACTAAATACGCATTGGATTAGGTCCTTGAAAAGTATAGGAAAAACAATGCGTCATAATATGTTTTTCGCAAACATCATAAACATACCTAACGCAGAGTGATAATAAAAGTTGTTATTTAAAAATTGTATTGATATAATAGGCTTTTATTATATGAAAAGTTTTCACGGTATGGTTCGAGCTACAGGTGTAGATTAGACCACCTGCCTGCCTGTCTGGTGAGAGACGAGCAAAGGAAAGAAACTTAAATTAAGCAAATAAACTTAAATTAGTCATTACCGACAAGGTACACTGTGGTTCACTACTAATTACTACGTACTATACTATTGTATCGTTTCTGTGGTCTAGAGGTCCACTAACCTACCTACTGACCTGACCTGACTACCTGCTGACCTTCCACAAACAAAGCTTTTTATATGTATAATTGGATTCACAATATACATGTAATATTCTTGAATGACTATTCTGCAAATCGAATTACGATATTGTGATATATTTATAATTTGCAGAGGTCTTTTTTGTGATAAAATTTATTCGCCTCTGTGGCCTAGCGGTTCAGGTGTTGGACTTGACTGCATGAGGTCCCGGGTTCGAATCCCGGGTTGAGCAACAAATAGAAAATTTGGGTTTTTCAATTTTCTGATTACAAAAAAAATGTTTGAGATTGGATATATGCTCGGTTGGCGATGGGCTTGCCACCTATCACATTGTGGGACTTAGTATCTTCGGATAGTCGTGGGTGTCCTGTTGTGCCTCTGTCTACCTATTCAGGGATATGGGCGTGAAGATACCGGGAAGATAACTGGTGGTCCATTGTTAAGTAGTAACTTGCTCGGATCGAGATCCACCATCTTACCCATTTTCCGTCGCCATAAATGTAAAAAGTTCCTTTTCAAAAGTTAGGATAGTTGGTATGCTGCAATGTAAACTTAAGGGCGGCCAACCCGGCTTCTTTTTCATACAAACGCTCGTACGTGATTATGGCTTTGTAACAGATCGTTATTTAAAACTTTTGAACTAATTGGTATCTTTTGTACTATACTTTTGTACTATAAAAATCTGAAATTGGAGAAACCAATTCACTATAAACCTCCGAAACTCTGCCTTTTTTCACAATTTTTGTTTGAACTTTAGCCGTTTATGATGAAATCATAAATAGTTAAACTAAAGAAAACATTGTGATAGAAACCTCGGAAATGTAATAGAGATTCTAAATAATAAACATTTTTTTACGAACTTGGAAGGATTTCTAAAAAACACGTATTTCCTGGAACATGTTTTATGAAATTTATTTACACTATTTTTCGTTCAATGTTACCATGTTCTTACTTTTTTGAAAATTACCAAAAGCAAACCGAGCTCTTAGGCACTGTCTTTCTATTTTCACTGTGATTCATTTTTTAAATTGCGCTGGATGAAACAACAAGCTTTTCAACCACACTCTCGTTGATGGCGGGAAGGGAAGTTCCCTCTTAATACTCGTCTGTTGATCCACCGCCTTACCTATTATTAACGGCGAACTTCATTCCACCCGTTCAGTCTTTATAGGGAAAACAAAATGTTGTTTTCCCTAGTCCTCTCGCATTCGGACGGGATAAAAAGTATATCCTTTATCGTCTTGTGTTTTGGTTAAGTTATTTTTTAGCCATAAAATCGTGTACCCATACGAAGTACACGATTGTCTTTGTTTCTGTTTTTCCTTTTCACGGGTCAGCTGGTAAAAATCTCTGTTGCTGGAGATAAGCACGCCCATTGTTCTGTATTATCTTTTGTTTATGTTTTGTGATAACGTTTTGGGTATACTAAAGATATTATTATTAAATAAACCTTCGTCTTGAATCACTCCTATATCTATATGTTAATACGTAATGCCAAAACTTTGGATCCCTTTTTACGAAAATTGCGCGGACGCAGGAGTATAAATTTTGGCACACTTATAGTTTACGTACAGCAGAAGTGCAGAACGCTAATAGTTTTCAATAATAATGCTTATAAAGTACATTAAATCAATAAATAAAATATTACCTACACTACCATGCATTTGACACACACAAATAAATATATTGATGATAACGATAAAAGATCACAGATGGCGCACTAAAAAGTTTGGAAACAAAGTAGTTGGTCTTGAGAAATGAAGACGGCGTTCTTATCAACAAGATATTAAAATTTATTATGATCGAATTTCGACCAACTGGCGACCACTAGTACCTATTTAAAAAAACCGCATCAAAATCTGTTCCGTTGTTCTGAAGATGTAAGCATACATAGAAACAGGCAGCGGAAAGCGACTTTGTTTCATACTATGTAGTGAAGATTCTATGTAGTTTTTTTTTAAATAGCTAATATGTTGTTAACCTCTTTGTAAAAACGTTGTAAAAACTTCACCGGACTATATCTGCTATGTATTGAGAACCCATATTTGAGTGTTAGCTAAAGCTGTGGAGCCGTTCTCTAATTGTGATCATTTTTAACCCCCCACGCAAGAAGAGGGGTGCTATAAGTTGGACGTGTCTGTCTGTATGTCTGTCTGTCTGTGGCATTATAACTCCCGAACGGATGCAGTAATTTCAATTTAGTTTTTCTTGTATTAAAGGTACATTAATTAAAATCGGTGGAGCCGTTTAAAAGTTGTTGGGGGTGCAATTGGGGAGATTAACCAAACCTTTTTTACTTTTGAAAGGGAAATTAAGTTCTTGTTTCGCGGTTTTTTTTAATTTATTAGTTATATTTTTTATTTAAATTGAAGCGATTACTTTTTAGTATCTTCACGCCCATATCTCCGAAGAGGTAGGCAGAGGCACAACCAGAGCACCCACGACTAGCCGAAGACACTTAGTCCCACAATGTGATAGGTGGCAAGCCTATCGCCAACCGGGCACATATTCATTTCCGAGCATCATGTTTTTATTAGAAAATTGGAAAAACCAAATTTTCTTTTTTGTTGCTCGACCCGGGAATCGAACCCGGAATCTCATGCAGTCAAGTCCGACACCTGAACCGCTAGACCACAGAGGCGATTACATTTATTACAAAAAAGACCTCTGCAAATTATAAATATATCACGGTATCGTAATTCAATTTGCAGAATAGCCGTTCAAGAATATGCCAAGTATATTGTGAATCCAATTATACATATAAAAAGCTTTGTTTGTGGAAGGTCAGCAGGTAGTCATCAAATACGGTTAACTTTGAGTTTTTTATTTATCTTAATTTTTAATATTACAATATTAATAATGCTTTGTATAAAACTAGTTTATTTTATCTGGTATCAAGTAGTAGTTTTTTGTAACAAGATACCGAATAAGCAGACAACTTTTGTGATGATAATAGACATAATATATAACTTTGTTTGTATATCACAGATGTTACTGTGCAATATTATCTTATGGTATAAAAAATATGTTCACAAACCTTTCCGGGAAGAGGTGGGCAGAAGCACAAACAGGGCATCCGCTATTAGCCGAAGACACTAAGACCCACATCTTATGGTATCCCCGCCGCCAGATAATATTCAGCCACGTATGCAAGGTTTAATGTATTTATACCGTCTCGGTCGAGTGGCTAGCGTACACGCCTAACTACACCGATCAACCGCAAGGCTCGGGTTCGTTTCCGACAGGGACAGGCATTTGTGTGATGAATATTTAGATATCTGCGTCTCCAAGTCTAAATGTTTTTTTTAAATTTATTCTGGTATCTATTTAAGAAACATGAAAAGGCAATTCAAATTTACGTAATCTATGGGTGTTAAAGTTTGCCAATAAAATTTATTTTAGTTTATAATATTTCTTGAACTTCAACATAACTTATCTTGAAAGATGCATGCACGTGAATAAGTCCAGGTAAAAGTATTCAAACCCCGCAGATACGACAAAAGTGGACATGACTGTTTACACACACTGTATACACATCGGACAGCCTTCGAAAATTACCGAGCCGGGCAATGAGTACGTCCGTATTACAAAATGTGACGAGGAACAATTATGACAGCCAAGGCTCCTCACGAGAAAAGCGGTCAAGTGCGAACCCATTGCGCAGCACATTGTAGTTTGTGGATACAACGATGTGGACATAGCAATACAAATATTGTACGTCAAATGTGTTACATAATGCTGCAGTGTGTTGATGCACAGTTTGAGGAGTTGCGCTTATCTCGTCTTAGGGTACTTCTACCATGAGTACTTGAATAAGTACATCCCACGTTAAATGTTACTCGTATAAATGCGTAAGATGGTTAAGATATTTAGATGGATATTAACCTTTAATTAAACCTCGCTACCACTGGCAAATTGGTTGAGGGGTTGACGTACACGCGTAAGCGACAATCCGCGAGGCTGGGGTTCGATTCCCAACACGGGCAGACATAATATGTATGTGTTATGAACAAACATTTTTATGGACAATTTTTTTATGTGAGAGGTCAGCGAACAGGCACAGGGCTTTACTGATGGTAAAAGATAACAGTGGTCTATATACACCATAGATGTTGTAGGTGCATCGCTGTTCAATGGCTGTTAGGTCAATTGTACAAGTCTAATTGACCCTACCCCCAGGACCGGAACATCCCCAGGTCATTATGGTGGCAGAAATATGTAAGGCGGTGGATCTCTACCCGAGCAAGATGCTGTACAGCACTATACCACCAATGGTCTTGGTAGTGATGACCTATACTTGAACCAGTGCTCCCCTCTTACGAGCTGCCTGGTAGAGACAGATGGTCTATTCTCCTAAGAAGATACGGATGCATATAACTAACTTACTTTGGCATCAGATCAATGTGTCTAAGGACATTTATTTATTACTACTTGTCCTATCTAACCAAGGCAAATAGGGCTTCATTTTTACAAATAAGATTTATTAAAAAAACTAGCTGTCCCGGCGAACTTCGTTCCACCCGTTCAGTTTGTATGGGAAATTTTTAAATGTTGGTTTTCCTAGTTTCCTACCAGTTTTTCTCTCACCTTTTGAACCTTGCCTGGACTTCTAGAAATAATTCAAAACCAAAAGGAGCCAAATCGGTCCAGCCGTTCTCGAGCTTTAGCGAGACTAACGAACAGCAATTGATTTTTATATATATAGACTAGCTGTCCCGGCGAACTTCTTTCCACCCGTTCAGTTTGTATGGGAAAAAGTAAAATGTTGTTTTTCTTAGTTTTCTCGCAAGTTTTTTCCTTTTTCTTATCTTTTAAACCTTCCCTGGACTTGAACAAATAATTCAAAACCAAAATTAGCGAAATCGGTTTAGCCGTTCTCGAGTTTTAGCGAGACTAACGAATAGCAATTGATTTTTATATATATATATAGATTACGACACAGAAACGGACATGGACAAATTTTTATACGGATCTAACTACATTAACCCAAGTTTTCTTTTAACATGGAAATCAAAAAATAATAGACGTATTGATATAACGTACTGAAGAAGACCTTGACATTTCTCAGGGAAGATAAACACATCACGAGGCACACTTCCCCGTAACTGGAGCACCAACATGGAAGCGATCGAACACTGTTTATAAACTTATCAATTGTTAAAGTTATCTAGAGCTTATTTAATTATAAACATTATCTGAACTTAACAAATCAGCATTTCTATCACGTGCTGTTAAATAACTATCCTACATTTTTGAAGTGAAACTTCTCTAGAATCGTTGTGATTTCAAAACGGGTGCAACGGAAAAACGACAGGTAAGACACAAATATATATTCATCTCATTCTTTTGTCGATTTACCGAAGTTTCACTTCTATCGTGTGTGAATCGCACACACACCTATTTTTTACTCTATTTTTTATCCCCGTGTTGGTCCGGGCTCCTTTGCAGAATAGATCATCTGCCTTCTAGCCAGGCAGGTTGTGAAATGCGAGCATAAGTTTATCGTCACTAGCACCGTGACATCCGACTAGGTGGTAGAGTTTCGCAGCGACTCACCCGGATTGGTACCACCGCCTTACCTATTCCTGCCGCCATATCGTCTTGACGTGTTCCGGTTTGGCGAGTAAGGTAGCCGGTAAACTTACTTTTACTCGAGGCCTAACACCCCGGTCCCCCGGTCTCAGGTTGGCAACGCACCATTACTACCTTTGGTGTCTCTGGGCGGTGTGAATTTCTCACCATCACGAAATCTGTCTGCTTGTTTGCCTTCCAATATCATAAAAAAAATATCTCACAATAATTTCGGACTTATTGATGGTGAATATATTTATTAAATGCACAGCATAATGTTTAAATGATATGTAATCAAGTTTAATATTTCTTATGGAACTTTCAAAGTTGTTAAAAAAAGATTTGCTACTTTGTAGATCTATGAAAAATATAATAAGTGAAACAGTCAGTGCAAGTATATTCATATATTAATAATTATCTATAGAGTTTCAACAAACGCCGACGAATGAGAATGTACAGAATACCAGATCTCTGGGTGAGGCAACCAAAACAAAAATGTGTATTTTTTTATTTTCCATATTAATGATTAAAAATGGCGTTTCACCAATTAGGAGAATGTACAGTACATTACCAGATCCGGGGTCAGGCAACCAAAATGTACGTGTTTTTTAAATGTTCTAATAAATATAACGTTGCCCGGGATTGGATATGTGCCCGGATGGCGCAAGGCTTGTCACCTATCACCTTGTAGGACATAGTGTCTTCGGCTAGCCGTGGGTGCTATAACTGAACCTTTGCCTAACTCGTCGGAGATACGAGCGTGAAAATACTTACTTAGTTAAAAATAATACTCATGATATAATACTCATGATTATACACAAATAATAATACTCATGATTATACACAAACACGCAACCTATTCTCTCAGTCTTGTAATCCAGTACAAACAAACAAACTGAATGATGACGTTGTTATATACAAGATAACAAGTATAGTGCCACCAACATATATGTGCAATAAATAGCGTAGTTAGCGTGACGTTTAGTTTATGAGTTCATTAACTAAAAATAACA
The DNA here is from genome assembly GCA_002245505.1 of Calephelis nemesis. Taxonomy (NCBI): domain Eukaryota; kingdom Metazoa; phylum Arthropoda; class Insecta; order Lepidoptera; family Riodinidae; genus Calephelis; species Calephelis nemesis. Next base: position 84,209 of record NJDD01001182.1, on the reverse strand, counting down.
AAATTTTCCCCGTTTTGGTCCGGGCTCCTTTGCAGAATAGACCATCTGCCTTCCTTCCAGGCAGCTCGTAAAAGGCGAGCATAGGGTTACCGTTACTAACAACGTGATATCTGACTAGGTGGTAGTTTCGCAGCGACTTGCCCGTATTGGTACCACTGCCTTATCTATTTCTGCCGCCTTAAGGTCAGAGCATGTCGTTGGCATGTTCCAGTTCGGAGGTTGAGGTAGCCGGTAAACTTCCTTTTGTTCGATTCTTAAAATCCCGGTTTCAGGTTGGCAACGCAGCATTACCATCTCTAGGCGGTGTAAATTTCTTACCATCAGGAAATCCGTCTGCCTGTAATTTGCCTTCCAATATTATAAAAAAACGATAACAACTGAAAAATTATAAGAAAATTTTATGTTTATATGGTACGTTCAGAAACTGACGGTGGAATGATGTTAAAAGAAATAACGATTTAGTTCAAAACATTTGAATACTGAACAAATACATTGGTGGGACTATACCATGTCATTACGATTTGCTGTTATAAACTCTTTCCTGGTATAAAAAAATCACAATTATAACACGCGGGCGTAGGCGAGGGCAAAATCTAGTAATATACTCGTAGATGTGACAGAAATCAAAGGCTCAAGATATAAGAACGTCTGTAAAGTTCAATGACACTAGAAACAAAGGTAAGTATCTAGAATACAAGAAGTGGATGAGATCAACGTCAAGGCTATCGTTATTATCTATACTTCAATATTGTTACTACCTTACGACCCCGGCTTTGTCAGTATCCTATAAGATAAGCACGTTTTTCTCTCAATCAAATACAGGGGGTATTTGCTCCTGCTCCTTTCATGAAACGAGTCGTTTTGATTACGGATGATAGTTTTTTGTACGAATATAAGATATTTAGCTCGCTTTCGGTAGTTAGTACGAACCCTTTTTCGAAAATATGAGTAACGCTTCGTTACTTATGGACAAACTACGAGTGGTTAAACTTATGGACTAAGTTTCGCTGATTAATTATAGAAACCAGGCATAAATTGCTTGATTTCAACAATTGCAATGCCAATTATTATGGTGATCTTAACTAATAAATCTAGTGGTATGATCGATTTCGGGATGTGACGACTCTATCGCCAGCTGATGGCAATCAGTAGTTTAAGTTACTGGATTATTCTACCAGGTGACAATGTGGTAGAGCGCTGGTGCCGAAGCTCACTGGAACTAGTACCACCGACTTACCTGTTCCACGTCAATTATGGGACGACAGACTTGCACAAGTAGCGTAAGACGGTGTCTACAAGCAATAGAAAAGCACGACCTAAGTAGTCTAGTCCAACACCGGATCGTTGACAGAAAGGGCGTTTAATGTCCGGTTCCTACATTCAAGAAACGAGTCGTTTTGATTTCCCCGTGTCGTTGCGGGCTCCTTTGCAGAATAAACCATCTGCCTTCCTGCCAGGCAGCTCGTAAAAGGCGAGCATCCTGGCGAGGCTTACTGTCACTAACACCGTGACATCCTACTGAATGGTAGAGTCTCGCAGCAACTCGACCCGATTGGTACCAACGCCTTACCTATTTATGCCACCATAACATCAGTGCTTGCCATCGACGTCTTCCGGTTTGAGGGTAAGATAGCCGGTAAAATTACTTTTGTTGGAGGCCTAACATCCTAGTCTCAGGTTGACAATGCACCATTAGCAACTTTGGTATGAATTTCTTACCATCAGGAAATCCGTCTGCTTGTTTGCCTTCCAATAAAAAAAACGGATAGTAGATCTTTGTACCGATATTAAAATATCTAAGTAGGGTTGCTCGTTTTTAGTAGTTTACTCTGACCATTTTTTTTTAATATGAGTAACGGTTTTTTACTTTTGGGAGAACTACGAATAGTTAAACTTTTAAATTACTTTTCGTTGTATATAGGAACCGCCATAAGTAATACAGTTATGTTTCCATCATATTTCTACAATCATAAATCAGTACTCGCTATTTTAAAAACCAGGTATAAGAGAAACAGTACTGAACGATAAAATTACTACTTACCGCTTCAGGTTGGTAACGATACTTATCATTATTTGAGGCTTTAGACGGGGGCTAAATGTATATTTATAACAACTAGTGATCGCCCGTTGGCTAAAATTCGACCATAATACATTTTAATATCCAGTTGATAAGAACACCATCTTCATTTCTCAAGACCAACTACTTTGTTTCCAAACTGTATGGTGCGCCATCTGTGATCTTTTATCGTTATCATCAATATATTTGTTAGTGTGCGTCAAATGCATAGTAGTGTGGGCAATGTTTTATTTATTGATTTAATGTGCTTTATAAGCATTATCATTGAAAAATATTAGCGTTCTGCACTTCTCCTATATAAACTATAAGTGTGCTAAATTTTATGCTCCTGCGTCGTCTGTTCGTTCGTAAAAAGGGGTCCAAAGTTTTGGCATCACGTATTAATATAACAGATGATCAACGCATACATTTCCGTGTTCCTCAACTCCTCGAAATCAAGGGCTACAATTAAATGAGTCGACGAATCGCAACGAGGACATGATATTGTAGTCAGTTTTTTACTGCACTTCAAAGATTACAATGTTTATTTTGCTTGGAAATCTATTTGGTCATTTCAAGCTGTAGATGTTTGAAGTTAAATATAGACCGGTATGCGTCCGAGCAATTTTCGTAAAAAGGGGTCCAAAGTTTTGGCATCACGTTTTAATATAAAGATGAGAGTAATTTATCCGCTAGTTAGCTAGCAAATAAAATTCATTGCTTTTTATTACGACCGACATTCAAAGTTATTTTCGTATGGGGTCAATGTCCAGCAGTAAACCTCAAATAGGTGAAACGATATATTTCTAAATGTTCACTGTTTACATACTCTTTAGCGGGGCGTGGCCATTAATATCCAAAACACTGCATGTGTTAATACAACCAAGGTCACGGCAATAACGTTTTCTCCAACCTAATGGTTCCTTGTACCCGGTGTGAATGAAATTGTGTATAAAATATAGAGGCCAACGCTCTAGACGGACATACGTATATAATGACGCCCAGCTTAGAGCATAAATAGTTATGGAGCATTTACACGAAGTTAATAAATTACTATGAACAATCTTAATTAATCGGCACCGTGCGTTCAAATTGTAAATTATTCAGAAATTTTATGCACACCATATCCAATGTGGTGATCGTCTACGGAGCGACTCCAAATAAGCTGCAGAGTTTTCGAAACAACATGTCCTGCCTCCACCTGTGCCACCTCCAAGACAGACCTTACTCATCAAAAAAGGTCTTCTTGTCGTTGTTCTTGACTTAATAGTAGCAGAAACATTCATTTTCCTCCTCTTCCGTACAAAAATACCATTCGCAAGCTCTAGATCAGGGGTTGGCAAATTCTTTTGACCGCGGGCTGGTAAATTAAAATTAATCTTAGAGTGGGCCGGTTAATTAAAACACCTAAAAATAGCAGTAAATATTACGATTATAAAACGTTGCATAAATATAACATAAGGCATTTTTTTATTTTACAATCCTTTATTAAAATAAAATCTATTTATGAAGTTTTAACATATGAATTATGCAAAACATATGTTTGAAGTATCGATTCAGTATCTTAATAGTTCAAATTTCAATAGTCTCCCCGTGTTGGTCCGGGATCCTTTGCAGAATAGACCATCTGCCTTTCAGGCCAGGCAGCTCGTAAAAGGCGAGCATAGGCTTATCATCACTAACACCGTGACATCTGACTAGGTGGTAGAGTTTCGCAGGGACTCGCCCGGTTTGGTACCACCGTCTTACTCCTCCTCCTCCTCCTGCCGCCATAACGTCATGTCGTGTTCTGGTCCGGAGAGTAAGGTAGCCGGTAAACTTACTTTTGCTCGAGGTCTAACATCTTGACCTCAGGTTGGCAACGCACCACTACCATCTTTGGTGTCTCTAGGCGGCGTGAATTTCTTACCATCAGGAAATCCGTCTGCTTATTTGCCTTCCTATAACATAAAAAAAAAGTCTTCTAACATTTCGACCATTAATTTTTTTCAGGAGGTTTATATTTTTTCTAAAAAAAACCCTCGGCGGGTCGGATTAAAACCTCGCACGGGCCGGATCCAGTCCGCGGGCCGTAATTTGCCCACCACTGCTAGAGCAGTGGTGGTATCTAGAGATAAATTATAATCTTAGACGCCCACCTATTTTCAGCAACGCTCAAACGAATAAACTTTACGATACATCATATAGCGAATCTTGATTCTCGGATGCTGTTGCACCACGATTACACCTCGTACAGTGGGCGCGACTCAATAACAAACACGCGGAAAACAGATGCTATTCATCTGAATCCATTCTAAAAATCCACGAATCTGTCTAATTTGAAAAGAGCTTCCTGCTATATTTAAATGTGTTCTGGCTTATCTAAAAAAACGGCCAAGTGCGAGTCGGACTTGCACACGAAGGGTTCCGTACTATCATCTAGTATTTATGTATTAGATTCGGTATTCATTTTTATAGTTTTATATTTCTAAATATTTACTTACAAATATTCAAGCTTCTATCTGTTTATTAAGATCGAGAAAAATTGCTTAATATTTACTTTATTGTCATTAAATTATTTATTATGAAAGGTAATATACAAGTAAATATTCTGTGAAAATTTGAAGGGTCTACCTGTTACCGTTTTTAATATTGAGTATAGTAATACGTTTAATATATAATATTAATATCTAAATATATTATAATTAACTTATATTTTATTTTTTTAATTTTTAGTATTTTTGAAGTGAAACTTTTTTATCGGGGTTGGAAAAAAATTAAGTGTAACATTTTTTCGTTACGCGTCACATATTCCGTTACACGCCATCTTTGTTCTTATCCCTACCACGCGTGATTCGAAGTATACTTTCTCCAGCGGAGTAGGGATTGGCAATAAACTTTATTTAACCAATTTCTGTAAAGTTGCATATAGTAAATTATTTTTTGAGAAATAACGTCATAAAGAAGTTTCACTTCTTCACTTCTTACGAGTGTACGCTAGTACACGCACACATTTTTTTTTGTTATAGCGGCAATTGAAATACATCACTTCTGAAAATTTCAGCTTTCTAGCAATCACAGTTTATGAGATACAGCCTGGAGACAGACAGACAGCGGAGGCTTAGTAATAGGGTCCGTTTTTACTCTTTGGGTACGGAACCCTTAAAAGCAATGAAAACTATCTGTTATACTAGACAACTCTAATCGCTCTTATTCTACAAATATTATAAAAGCAAAAGTTTGTATGTTTGTTTGTTTGTTGTAACTCCTTCACGCAAAAACTGATAAACTGATTTTCATTAAATTTGGCAAAAACATAGAGGGTAACATTGATTAACATACATGATACTTTTTGTCCCGAAAAAAACGTTCCTGTGGGGCCATTAACCACGCGGGCAACGCAGCGGGCTACAGCTAGTTATAAATAAAAGCGTGTTTGTATTCTATTGAATTTTAGTTTACATATGGATTAGACCCTGAAGTAGGACCTAGGCTACATACTTTTATTTCGATAATTAAATGGTTTCTCGCGAAAGAGCTTAATAGCTAAAATGCTTACGCCGGTAAACTTACTTGTACTCGAGGCCTAACAACCCGGCCTCAGGTTGGCAACACACCATTACCACCTTTGGTGTCGCTCAAGGCGGCGTGAATTTCTTACCATCAGGAAATCCGTCTTGTTGTTTGCCTTCCATTATCATGAAAAAAGGATATAAAGAAAGTCAGTTAAATTTGTTTTACAAGCAAATTGCCCGTGATTTCACCCTTGCAAACTTCCATTTAAACCATTTCAACGGAAATATTCCGCTGTTACCAATATCAATATTTATGTTCTCGCCAGACGTAAACACGACTTTTAACAAAATTAAACTTCGAGGAGGCTTTGTTGCCATCATGGAGAGGCAATGTGTTTGTATTAAATTTAGAGTTTTGACTTCAGATAAGTTCAATTCATTCATAGCGCACTAATTTGCCTGTTTTGTATGTGTACATTTTTTTGCGGAAAGTTGCAAATTAAATAACTTTATATTTTTAAAGAAAGAAACACTTGTATTGTTTTACGTATTGCTTATAATTTATTATTTTGTAAATAGCCTACCCGTTTCGCTTATACAGAATCATCAGGGCTAAAACTTAAACCTTAAACTTAAGGGAGTTTAAGTGTTAGCCCTGATGATGCTGTATAAGCGAAATCGGTAGGCTATTTACAAAATAATAAATTATAAGCAATACGTAAAACAGTACAAGTGTTTCTTTCTTTAAAAATATGAATATTTGGAAGTTTTACCAAGTGTCGACGATGGAAAATATCAAATATAAATAATTTTACTTGGATTTAAGTATGGATTTCCGCAAAGTAACGCCTTCTTCTACCATTTTTTTTACAAATTTCTACGTTTACAATGTGTAAATAAATGAATTTAAAATGATCTCGGAAGTACGCAAAATCCCCAGTGGATTTCCACTAATCAGTGACTCGGACGAACTCTTCGACGAACATTTGGTCCAACAAAAACAAATATCGGGTATTTGTTGCGTATTTTTAACTTGATATGTAAATATACAAATTAATATTCATGTCATCGAATAAATTTGTGTTTATATATAAAATCTATACGGTGGGAGGTTGTAATTGTTTCATTTAATTTGATTACGATGCTAATTGTAAACCTTTGATATTTAACTTGCCGGATAGGGCTGCAAAAATCACGAGCTGAAGCATAATGTCACTTAAAAAATGTTTTTATAAGTGTTTTAGTGTAAATTGTTTACGTGAGTTGAGATATTTTTAATTTTTGTTTTTGTCCGTAGTTGGTACAAAACTTTTTTAAAAATTAAAAAAAAATGTGAATATCCTTAAGCTGTTTTTACGAGTTTTTTCTTAATTTCGTCTTTTTTTCGTTTTTTGTGGTAATGTTTGATTTTGTGTTTTGTTACAAGAATATAATGAAAAGTGACATTTTCATCACATTTTTGCAAAAAAGATGGGGTTTGGAAACATTTGAGAGACAACTCATAATAATTGACAGTTGAATTCCAAAAAAAGTGCGCAACATAGCCAAAGAAGTTTTTCTTCAATAATACATTAATACCCACGGGACATAACCTCAAATTTTATATGTGACTGTAAATATAGAAAAAAAAAACGTGTCCGTATACTATGATACTTTAATTGAGTATATTGAGCGTGTAGTGTGTATTGGTTCCAGGGCAATCTTAACAAGGAAAGTGGTTCATCTCTTTTAAAGACTTTTATTGTAAAATATTTTGTTAGAAAAAATCGTCATAATTACGATTTAAATTACAATAATTTAATCGTGCCAGCCCTGATGCCGAAATGTGTTTGGAGGTTCCATAAAGATAAAACAAACGAGTCCTCAGCCGTAGTTAGACACTAGACAAGACGGATTTTAAATAGCTAATGCTTCCGCTAGAGAAAAAATGTAGGGTATTCGTTTTAAAACTAGATTATGTGCGGTCAATTCATACATATTTTTCAAATAAATTGTATACAAATGTACATATCGCCTTTTGGAACTAACTATTAAAATATAATATCGCTATCAAATATTTGTTCTTTAGTTAATATATATATATTGTTCAAGTTGTTCCTTATATTCGTGTTATTTTATGTTTTGCAGCTAAACTAAAACAGATAACAAAATAATGAAAAGGAACTTTTTTGTGTAGAATTTTTTTCTCTACAACTTTTACTTGAAACTTTTTTTTCTATATCCTACCGTTATTATGTTACTTGAAAAAAGGCATTTTCAACGCATTTTTTATTTTTTTCATCCCTTTCCCCTTAATTTAAATCAAAATTTCTTTCATAATTCATTATTTAAGTATTAATTAACACTTTTATACTCATTGCGCCAAAACTGGTCAGATCATGGTTTCATTTAATTTTTTACTGTACTAAATACCCGAGCGAATGAAATATCAACCTGGGTCTCCCCAGAGTACCTAAATCCATCTGCCTACCATGTTTTCCATATGACTGAACCAGCGGAGCAGCTAGCAAATAGAATGGGCATATTTTTAATTTCAACAACAACACCTTTCAATCCCACTCTTTCTTGGATCGGATAATAGCATGTTTATAAATTTATTATTACCCAGTATTTTTTATGAAAATGCAAGGCAAACAAGCAAACGGATTTCATGATAGTAAGAAATTCAAAGAAACCAAAGGTGGTAATGGCGCGTTGCGAACCTGAAGCCGGGATGTTAGGCCTCGAGCAAAAGTTTACCGGCTAACTTACTCTTGCATTGGACGTAATGGCTGCAAGAATAGGTAGGGCGGTAGTACCAATCCCACCCGGATTCACCGGATCCACCGAGCCGCTGCAAAAACTCTACCACCTAGTAGGATGTCAGGGTATTGGTGACGATAAGCCTATGCTCGCCTTTTACGATCTGCCTGGCACGAAGGCAGATTGTCTATTCTACAAAGGAGCCCGGACCAGCACGGGAAATATATTATAATATTTGAAATACTGTTTGCATAATTTTACACAATATCCGGTAAGCTTCTTGTACCATATCTAAAAATAAACGTATAATAATTAGTTGGAGGCTGAAGCTACATAAAACACAATCCAGCCAGACATCGTACTTTCTGCCAAAAATAACATTGATGCAGAATTTGTCCATTCACAACTCTCACCTTGTGTGTGCTCGATTTATTTTTAAGTCTCGTATTTATATCACAGATATCTTTAAGTGAACAGTAAATCTTTACAGAATTTATACTTTACATTCTTGGAACTTGGTGTAATCCTACTGCAGACACACTTTTGAATTAATACAATTTTAATAGTCCGGGATGTGCTCGTTCTGTGATATGGTTACCTACATTGTGGTACTAAGTAAGTTCGGCTAATCGTCGGCACCCTAGTTGTGGCTCTGCCAACCTCTTTGGGTATACGGGCGGGAAGATGCTGCAATAATGATTAGAAATATGTTTTTCCTAAAAACACCGTAAATAAAAATTAAACAGGGGTTTGTGAAAAGGGAGTGGAAATCTAGTAAATTTTCTTTAATATAGAGGTTTTAGATACCTCCTAGGACCTAGATTATATTCGATTACAATTTATTATTCTTAGCTGCTTGCTTAGCTAATTTATTATTCTGACGGAAAAGTGTCAGTGTGTGTATTTGTGGCAACATAACTTTTGAACGGATGGATCAATATGATTGAGATGGTTGTTAACTATGTTACATATAGCGTTTGTAGGGCGTTCACTGATTTTTTTTATAATGTAACAAACGTAACCCGGAAAACCGATTTATATAAACAAAATTTAAAATTTTAATTAGATAAACGCCCTTTTGTAAGTCATTTAAAAATGATACCATAATTCAAATGAAAAGTTACCATATCATAATTATTTGATATTATAGAGATCGTCTAAACCCATTAAGTCGCGCGGCGGACTGTAAAGTACGTCTACAAAATATTACGTAAATTACGACCAATGATTCAATATTACATACAAATATGCACGATAGCAGTACGACGCGTAACGTGTGAAGATAGCATTTCGTTGTTTGGATCACGCATTACAAAATTATCGGGGTTCGAATACCACACTCGTGCACGCTTGAGCCAAAGTACGGATATTATGCGGATCAGCCTAATTTTTTTTATCTCTTATATCAGAAGATAGCGGACACGCAGCTGGCTCTACTTAGTTGTTATTAAGTCAGTATCTTCACGCCTTTATTCCGAAGAGGTCGGCAGAGGCATCTGCTAGTTCGCCTTCCAATATCATAAAAAAGCCAGGGCACCCTTGATTTATCAAAGATATTTCGATACGTATTTTTATATTAGCATTTGCTCTGTACTTGGGATAATATTCTAAAAATTTTAAAGAAAGAAATAATTTCGCCCCAGAACGACGACGAAAGGGTCAGGGCGAATTTTTTTCTTTCTTTAAAATTTTTAGACATTTCGATATCTTTTATATTATAAGGTAGCGAACAAGCACATGGCTCTGCTTAGTTGTTACTAAACAGTATATTCACGCCTATATTCCGAAGAGATAGGCAGAGGCATCTGCTAGTTTGCCTTCCAATATCATAAAAAAACCAGGGCACCCTTGATTTATCAAAGACGTTTTATATCTTTTATATTATAAGATAGCGAACAAGCAGCTGGCTCTACTATGTTGTAACTAAGTCAGTATCTTCACGCTTATATTCCGAGGAGGTAGGCCGAGGCATCTGCTAGTTTGCCTCCCAATATCATAAAAAAAACAGGCCACCCATGATTTGCCAGACATTTCCCACACAGACAAGTCCCACCATGTGACAAGTGGCAAGCCTATCCCGGGCAATGTTATTTATGTATGCTCTTAAACATATTATGTGTTACTTACGTTTAAGAGCACCTCTTTGGCGCACCTACGCAGAGGCACAACTAGGGTACGCACGACTAGCCGAGAACTATATCCAATCTCGAACTGCATTTTTTTAATTACAATATTGGAAAAACCAAATTTTCTTTTTGTTTCCCGACCCGGGAATCGAACCCTGGATTTCATGAAGTCCAGTCCAACACCTGTACCGCTAGACCACAGAAGCGATTTATAAGAAAAATTAAAAATACACATTTCTTATCTTTATTTTGTTGTCCGACTGACACTACTGATTGTTACTGATGCGTCGTTACCTTAAGGTCAGTATCTAGCCTGAGTTTTTTTGCGTGAGAGATCAACATATTTCCGCAAATACATAATTTTCTTTCTTCTTTCTTTCTTTCTTCTTTCTTCAAACAAGCACATAACTCACGAGACAATAGTGGCCTAGTTGTTACAGGTGAATGTTCTGAGCTTCAAAAGTTAGACCTATTGTGCAAGTCTACCTGCTACTCTACTTTTCCAATCGAAACATAAATTAGTCACTATGGTAGCAGGAATACGTAGGGCAATGGATACTTATCCGGTTGCCGCAGAGCAAGGTTTTGTTGGTACTGAGCTATATTTCAACCAGTGTTCGCCTCTAATGAGCTGTCTGGCAGCGAGGCAGATGGTCTGTTCTGTTTATATCAAGCGATACAAAAATCACCGGGTCAACTAGTACTTTATAGTATATTCACGCCCATA
>NJDD01001182.1:42123-55235 GCA_002245505.1 Calephelis nemesis | reverse complement strand
TTCAATAATAATGCTTATAAAGTACATTAAATCAATAAATAAAACATTACCCACACTACCATGCATTTGACACACACAAACAAATATATTGATGGTAACGATAAAAGATCACAGATGGCGCACAAAAAAGTTTGGAAACAAAGTAGTTGGCTTTGTGAAATGAAGATGGCGTTCTTGTCAACAAGATATTAAAATTTATTACGGTCGAATTTCGACCAACGGGCGACCACTAGTTATTCGTAAATTTGTAGACTAATACAAGAGATTCTCTTGACTGGATAGGATTGGAAACTGTATTAGATTATGGAAAATACACATTTTTCATTCAAGTGCGTTATTTACAATATATTTCATTATTTAATCATAAAAGTTGTTTGTGATGATGTTATGTGCGAGTCAAAAGTAAATTGTCCACTAAAAGTGTTTAGAAATAGGAACTATAACAACAATTTAAAGAAAAATATTGCTTTGACGTAACGGTTTTTAACCAACGAGGAGATGAAAGATTGATCTTTTTTATTTTATTTTTTGACATGGGCGAGAGTATTCGCCATTAGTCAAGTTTAATTAAGCTGCATTAAGATATGGCTTGATTTCGAAAAATCGGATTATATTTCTTGAAAATTAGTCATAAATATCGCCTTTGTGATCTAGCGATACGGCGTTGGACTTGACTTCATTAGGTCTCTGGTTCGATCGCCGGGTCGTACAACAAACAGAAAATGTGTTTTTCGTATTTTCTAATAAAAACAACGTTGCCCGGGATTGGCTACGCGCCCGGTTGGTTATAGGCTTGCCACCTTTTACATTGTGGGACTTAGTGTCTTTGGCTAGTCGTGGGTGTCCTGGTTGTACCTTTGCCTACTACTTCGGGGATATGAATGTGAAGATAGATATATAGATAAAAGTCATAAGTTATGATGGCATGTATGTATCAGTCATGTCAGGGTCTGAGGCAAAGCAGTAATATCTTACATAAGCTCAACGAGTGAGTTTTACCGGCATCGAACAAACACAAGATTCACTAATTTCTTCATAAATAATTTCACTTGCGCGCTTTAACAATGTTTATTATTTTATAACAAAATGCCACCAAAATTGTTTATTTTTTCTTAATTTGTACGAGAAACTCAACAATTACGAAAAACTGCGTCCATCTTTTAAAGAAGAAGAAAGATTCGTAGTGGTCATATTATGTGTTGGTAGAAGGCTAAGATCCGAAAAATAAACAGTCAACATATTTCTTTTTTCTCTTCTTCTTTTGATCTTGTTCTTTTGCTAGTTAACAAAATATCTGCACATATATTTATTTTTCTTATTTCGTAAGAATATGAAAGAGTTACGTAATTGTTTGTGTACAACATATATAATCAAGATATGATTTAATTATTGAGCAATGTTTTAGAAAGCACAATGACCTGAACTTCTATGGGACTAGTCGCTTCCCAATGAGTCGGCATGTACAACGCGGCCATTATTTTGAAAACAGTTTGCCAACGATTTCGTCAGCGTTGAATATTAACGACTTTCATACAAACTTTGGTGGATGATTAAAAAAACAGGCTAACATTAGTATGTATTAATGATGGTATAGGGCGATGTTATCAAAGACTGATTGGCCATATCTTTGTGAAAAAACTTTTACAACATAGGCCTAAATGTATCAAGATCCGATTCTTGAGAAGGTGTGTCCTTTTAACGATACCTCATACTATAACAATAAAATAATCTGCTACACGTCTCTCTACAAATAAAAAGGGTTTAATATATAATGTGAAATTGAAAGTTATAAAAACATTTAAATAATGTTATACATAGAGGTAAATCTCTATTTCTCTTGGTGTGTGAAGATGGTGATCGGATGTACCAATATCCTTTATTTTGGTACGTTAATTATTTTCAGAAAGTCCTTATTAAATAAAAATAAAAGTTAAGGGAACATTAAATAATTTAAGAATTAAAAATTCATTATTTAAACATGACGACGTCTGTTGGGTCAGCCTTTACTTTATTTACACTATATATTTATCCGCGACTTCGTCAGCTTCACGATTTCCATACAAACATTTTTTTTAAAAGGGTATGTTTGTACTAAAAAAGTCTTCAACTAAGCGATTTAGTCTTGAAAGCGTAACAGACGGACTTTCACATCTATAATACTAATAGATTTTTGCCAGTGGTTTCGTTAGCATTTGTCAAAATATACCATGTTACTTTCTTTATTTTTTATAACATTGGAAGGAAGCAGACGGATTTCCTGATGGTAAGAAATTCCCGCCGCCTAGAGACGCCAAAGGTGGTAATGGTGCGTTGCCAACCAGAGGCCGGGATGTTAGGCCTCGAGCAAAAGTAAGTTAACCGGCTACCTTACCCCCCGAACCGGAACACGTCATGACGTTATGGCGGCAGGAATACGTAAGGCGGTGGTACCAATCCGGGTGAGTCGCTGCGAAACTCTACCACGTAGTCAGATGTCACGGATGAGACGAAATCCCTACAAGAACATGTGTACACAGTTTCATGATGATTGGTTTAGTAGTTTCCGCGATAAAGCGTAACAAACAACCTTACATGCGCATTCACAATATTAGTAGTTACATACTAGTATGGATTCGTAGTTTTTCCATATTACTCTGTTTTATCTGTATTTACCAAACATTACATCATAAATGTCGCTTGCCAGTTTATTAAACGAGGTATTAGCACACGGGTAAATCTCTGAGGAAAATGACGCAGCGGAATCCTCGTGACGCAATGTGAGCTGTGGGCGAGCTCATGTGGGAAACGAGAAAGTTTGCATGTCGTTTCTTGCAGGAATCTTTCGTCATTGGTGTTTCACACAGTAAATAAACTATATCATTCTAGCGGCCTGATACGTGTTTCGCTACGTTTATGACCGCATGAATGACATAACACAAATAAACAAAAAAGAAAACAAATAACTGAAAAAGTTTCAATATAACAGCACAATCACCATCTGAAAAAAAATTCAATTTGACAGAAAAATACCCATTAACAAAACAATCCGCCATTTATGGAATTCATTCGTCACAAAAAAAGTGATTGAAAAACCGCTGGACCGATTTTATGCAAACTTTACATAAACCATCTACTAAATAATCTGAACCAAGCCAAAACATTAGGTTTGGATAGGTGAGCCTGTTCTTCAGTAATAAAATTACAACAAAAAGTGGCAATCATTTATATATATATATATATAGATTACGAATGGGCAAGATGTTGCCAACCTTCTTATTAAAAATGATTAGCTCTCCTATGGAAATCTTTTTAGATATACATACATACATACATATCTTCACATTTTAAAAGTGGGCCTTACATGAAATAAGTTTGGGAACCTCTGATCTATTGGCTCGCTTGCCTGTTCATTTTACTTTTTTTTATTTTTTTATTATGAAATAGCTAACCAGCAAGACACTATCTTATAAACAGCATATATATTACTGGCCTGTTACCATTTTCAGGGAGAATTTTCACTTGTGCAAGTATTCCGATTGCACTACCCTGTTGCAAGTAACGCGACAATGACGAGCATCGACGCATGGCAATAGAACCAATTCAAATGTATGTCATTTGATTTGTATGTCAATTAGAAAAATAAAAATCACATTAAGAACATGCACACCCAATTAACCGACATCAGACGTGATTATATAAAACCAGCAGAGATTTTTTACTCTGTTACAATTACAGTTTTTTGCCAATGTCAAGGTAACTGAATATAGGTATCTCCTCACTACATAAAATAGGGTTACCACAGATGAAATAATAAAGATAACCTCTGTAATTTTCCACGATACACTTTGTGTTATACTTCAGCCAACTGATTTTTTCAACACTCAACAAAAAAAGTAGGATATTATAAGTTTAACATGTCTTTGTTAAATGGATGAATAAATAAATACACTTTATTATGCACCAAAATTAACGAAAACGTTATATTCTTTCACTTATAATATTTAACTTAAGGAAAACAATAGCGGTCTAATAGCTTCTGAGCAATCTCTGTAAGACAGCCTTAGGGTGAAGGGGACAATTTGTGTAGTTTAAAAACGGAGGAAGAGGCTTCATAAAACAAAATATCTTGATATAGTTTGTGTGCCATCGGTGATCTTTTATCGTTATCAATATATTTATTTGTGTGTGTCTAACGAAAGGTAGTATGGGTTAAGTTTTATTTTTTAATTTAATGCACTGTAGTAGCATTACTATTTAAAATCGCCTCTGTGGTCTAGCTGTCCGGGTGTTGGACTTGACTGCATGAGGTCTCAGGTTCGAATCCCGGGTCGGCCAACCAACAGAACTTTGGATTTTTCCAATTTTCTAATACAAAAAAAAAATTGGTCGGGATTGGAAATGTGCCCGATTGGCGATAGTTTTGCCACCTATCACAATGTGGGACTTAGTTAGTGTCTTCGGCTTGTCGTGGGTGCCCTGGTTGTGCCTCTACCTACCTCTTCGGGGATATGGGCGTGATGATACGTTTTTTTTTAATTATTTTATTAACTTGAATAGGTATATTATTTTAATTAAATTAACTTAATTTTAACGTTCTTTACAATGTTTGTGTTTGGACTGTGTGTTTTTTATACTTTTAACTGTTGTTAAATTTTTAAGTATGTTTGCTATTCAGGGCTGAGGAAAATTAAAAAACCAACTGATGTTAACTCACTAGCTAAATACATGAAATTAGTCACTGGTACTTATTTTCAGAAAGAGACAGCTGCCTTAAAAACTTTTAATCTGGAGAATACAAACCAAGACGAAAAACCACAGTAGCAAGCAATGACATTATGACCGCAGGAATAGATATGTTTATGGTACGTAGACACGGTTATCGTTGTAGAGACAAAAAAACTTTGTTGAAAGCCCAGGTCCAACTGGGCTAAGCTTTTTATTTGATATTGGAAATCAAACAAGCAGCCGGATTTTGTGATGGTAAGAAATTCACGCCGCCTAGAGACACCAAAGGTGTCGACCTGAGGCCGGGATGTTAGGCCTTGAGCAAAGGAAAGTTTATCGGCTACCTTACCCTACGAACCGGAACACGTCATGACGTTATAGCGGCAGGATTAGGTAAGGCGGTGGTAACAATCCGGGTGAGTCCCAGCGAAACTCTACCACCTAGTCTGATGTAACGGTGTTAATGACGGTAAGCCTATACTCGCCTTTTACGAGCTGCCTGGCAGGAAGGATGGTCTATTCTGCAAAGGAGCTCGGACCAGCACGGGGAGCGTGCTACTATATTAATCACCTAAAATACAAAAGAATTTAATACCTATATCTTAATCATCTATGTGGCAACCCTACATTACTTAAATATAAAGCAAATCTAGGTTTCGATTGAAGGCAATAAAAACTATATCTTGATAAATTATTAACTGATAAATTAATATGTCAATATTTACATATACATGATTAATGATGTCGAAACATATACGAATAGGTATAATGAGGCCGAAGATTAGGTGTTATTGGTCTGTTATGAACAATATTCTTTGTCTACTAATTTTTACTAGATCGGAGTGATATGAAGCAACTATCAGATTAGTAATACCACATAACTTAATTTTATTTTTGTTGCTCGCCATTGTCGCTTGTTCCGTGCCGGAACGCGGCCGCACACTGAGAAGATCCGGCAAGAAACTCAGCGGGCTTGTTTTTTTTTCTTATTTTAAAATATGTTTACAATAATTAATGTAATGATACATTATATTTATAAGAGATTGGCACTAGCACCAATTAATCCCAAGCCGTCTTATCAACTAAATATTCAGCAATGATATAATAACCTAATAATAAGAAGGTGGACAACATCTTGTACAAAAGTAGGTCAATCGGTAGACAAACCCAACGCTAACCATCCCAGTCACAAGATAGCTTCGCACCACTAACATTTATCCTATCCCACTAATATTATAAATGCGCAAGTTTGAAAGGATGTGTGTATGTTTGTACTCTTTCACGCTCCAATAATAAAAGTTTCACTGTTAAAGGATAGCGGAAAATATCTAAGCTAAGAGATAAAACATAACCTTAACTGTATATTATAAAACCGAGTCGAGTACCTCGACGCGTTATTTTTGTACCAAGACAATAGAATTGCAAATGTCTCTGACTTGTATTCACACAGCGCAACCTTCGTGTTCCAGACATGAAGTGTTAACATTATTTATCTTACAAATACTTCAAGAATATCTAAATAGTACAAAAAACCGTCCTTTGAATCAGTTAACTATTGGCAAGCTCTTGTGATATAACCAAGTTTTGGAACCGATGGCAAAAGAGTACTGTACCGAGCGGTTCTTGGCATTTCAACACCTGGATGTTGCTTCCAAAGTAGGTACTTGTACTCATGGTACAGACACCCAACAAGTATCTGTACCAGTATCTATACGTACCGATACTTAATTGAGGTACCTGTGAAATACGACTATGACGTTGCCAAGCTTAGTTTTCAAGTATCTATATCATTAAAATTGGTCGAGAACCAAAAAATGTTTACATAACATTATGTGTGCTACCGGTAATATTAAGCCGGTGGTACCGGTATAAAGGCCCCTAATCCACTAGTACTAATACTAAATCTGGTACCGGTACTAGCAGTACAGGTAACACATACCGAGCCTAATACTAATGGTTCTAAAAAAATACTGATATTTATAAGCCTGGTACATAAATTTTCAGTTTAAGCCAGAAAAGGATGAGAGTATCTAGAGAATTTAAAAGTATCTTCTCGTCCGTATCCCAAAAAAATAGGCATAGTTACAACCACCCACAGCCACATATAGCTCTCATGCTTATGCCTACCTGTTCTGTGATGCAAGCGTGAAGATAATTACTTACTAAGTACAAGAAAAGAGCGTACTCAGTCCTAAAAGTTCAATAATGTCAATCTTTGATACTCCTATGGTAACAAATGATCGTGGGAGGCGAATGTCTTATGGACCATCAGTTAACACATGTACTTTTACTTTTCTTCTACAAGAAAAATATCCAACTTGTTGCAAAATACTACGCACTCCTTTTTTTTAAAAACAACGGAATAAGTTTCCGGTTGGCGATAGGTTTGACACCTATTGTGGGACTAAGACCTTTGACTAGTAGTGGGTGCCCTGATTGTAACTCTGCTAGCCTCTCCGGGGAGTAAAGATACTTCTTCACTACATAGTATAAAACAAAGTCGCTTCCTCTGTTCCTATGACTCTTTGTAAGTTTAAATCTTTAAAACTACGCAAGGAATTTTGATGCGATTTTTTAAATAGGTAAAGTGATTGAAGAGGAAGGTTTACATGTTATGTATATTATATTATACCCGTGAGCAGCCAGGGCGGGCCGCTAGTTTATACTTATATTAAAAGGTTGTCACGCGATTTAAATAAGGAAAACGCAGACATAGCCGCGGGTAGCATCTAGTCATTGAATAATTAAACAAATCGTTGGTATTTCACACAAAAACGTATTTGAATAGGCATTAAAAAATCCGGAAAACACATCTTCAAAGTCATTTGAATTAGGCTCTCTCGTTGGACTTCCTATTATAGATTGTATTCATTATGTATACAACTACTGACACACCTCCATTATGATAAAACTACGTCATGTATTATATTTATTGCCTCTGTAGTTCGGTGTTTGACTTGACTTCATGTGGTCGCATGATCAATTCTCGGGTCGGGCAACAAAAATATTACGTTTTTTTCAAAGCATCTTCACGCCCATATCCCCGAAGGGGTAGGCAGAGGCAGAACCAGTACACCTACGACTAGCCGAAGACACTAAGTCCCACAATTTAATAGGTGGCAAGCCTGTCGCCAACCGGGCACATTTCCAATCCAGAGCAACATTTTTTTTATTATAAAATTGAAAAAAAAACAATTTTCTTTTTGTTGCTCGACCAGGGCTTCGAACCGGTGACCTCATGCAGTCAAGTCAAACAACTGAACCGCTAGACCACAGAGGCGATTTTTCAATTTTCTAATGACGATGAAAAAATGATGTTGCTATGGATAATATATGTGCTTGGTTGGCTATATGTTTGCCTCCAGTGACCAGTCATATTGTGGGGTTAGCGTCTTCGGCTAGTCATGGTTGCCCTGATTGTGTCTTTTCCTACTTCTTTTGGGAAAATCAGTGACGATACTTCTTCATCTAGCTATTTAAGCGCGAGTTCGTCAAGGTAGAAAAGATGTTCATTCAAACTTTCATCCCCTAATATAATCTTTTAAGGGTCGATTTTTTAAAAAAGGAGTCATCCACGTTTAATATCAGGTTTCGAATTATATGTATACATATTAAATTTTGTCAAAATTTGTCCAGCGTTTTAGCCGTAAAAGCGTAACAGACAGTCAGACAGCCAGCCAGCCCCACAGGCACAGACTAACGCATTCATAATATCAATACAGATATGGATATTACTTTAAAATTGTTCAAAACTATTAAATCATCTATTTCTTTACTTATTATTAGGTACGATCTAATTATTGCATTTATAAACAAAGTCTCTTTCCGCTGTCTGTCCCTAAGTATGTTGAGATCTTGAAAACCACGCAACGAATTTTAATTCGGTTTATTTTATTGCATAGAGTGACTAGGGAACAAAGATTTGAATGTATAGTATGTCCATGCACCCTTGAGAAGCTGGGACGGGCTGCTAGTAAGATCTATGTGCCATTTACTAGTAAGTGTGAAGTGGTTGCCAAGCCTTAAACTAATATTTACATTTGAAGTATTTAATTGGCTTGGCACCGACTTCAAACTTTTTGAACTCGGTTAACAAGGTAGACGTTAATGTTAGAGTTATCGTTGATTAATTTTGTAAAGTTTAAGAATCAAACCCAGCCCAAATGGCCGCAGCCAACATTATTATCAAACATTCTAACGGAACTGCCAAATATATTCGGTCGTTTGAGGCCAAAATGGTAAAGCGGATTAAAATAGCCATTGGTGAAAATTGTTATTCAGAAAGCGACACATTTGGAGAGTTTGACTTGGTTACGGCGAACATACAAACGCTGTAGAACCCTACACTTGTCATGACATGTTCACTTCCTTTTAACCGACTTTGAAAAAAGAACGTTGTATGTATAACTCCTACATTTTTTTTCGTTTTTAATCAATTTCTTATTTATTTCTGAAACGTGTTTAAAATTATTTTTGTATTTAAAAGAGCACAATTCTGAGTTCTAAAGTAGTCCCATTGCCGAGGTTGGATCTTCTAATAGGATCCCAGCGTCAAAATCGAGAAAAATATAAAATTATTGTGTACGTGACTGACCTATTGCAATCGAAGATAAGTAAATAAGTACCTTCACGCTCATATCCCCGAAGAGGTAAACATGGCACTCACAACTAGCTGAAGTCACTAAGTCCCACAATGTGATAGGTCTTAAACCTATCGCCAACCGGGCACACATCCAATCCTGAGCAACATTTTTTTTTAATTAGAAAATTGAAAAACCTCATTCTCTTTTTGTTGTCCGACCCGGGAATCAAACCCAGGACCTCATAAAGTCAAGTCCAACACCTGGACCGGTAGACCATAGAGGCGATTATCGAAGATGACTTACCTATTGAAATCAAAGTCAGTTTTTAAAGACTCCAGTAAGGAGGTTGTTATTCTTTTATTACTTTGATATTTAAAAAAAAATAGCCAAAGGTAGCATGGATTCCGAGTTAGTCCCACATAAATTTCATCAAGATTGGACACTAGTTCTTACGTTTTATTTAATCCATACTAATGTTATAAGCGTGAAAGTCTGTTGGTTGTGTTAGGCAACACCAATGAACCAATTTTGACGAAACTTGATATGCACATTGTTTGAAATTAATTTAAAAATAAGGTATTTTTGTCAAAACTCAACCCCAAAACGGCTATAATGGGCCATATGTTTGTGTGAAAATAATATGCTACACTGACGAAGCCGCGGTGAAACAGCAGAAAATATATTTTTTGTACCTCTACGACGTGTTAACGAAATTCAAATCCGTATTTTTACTTTTACTACACTTAAATCATTTAAATCTAAGCATTTATTGAAAGAACTCAAAAAGTAAATAACTGTAATAGTTGTCAGTTTCATTTTCCGGTCGTGGGAGTGGATATAGTTTGCAAAGTTCTCCTACCGTTATAACGTCATTGCTCTCCACTGTCAAGCTCCTTGGCAAGTAACTTGAGTACTTGAACACGGAGCACCAGTACCATCTATCTATGGTGTCTTTAGATGACGGTTGTCTAACACCACCAGGAAAGCCTCTTGTTTGTTCGCTACTAATAGCATAATATAGTCATTCCGTGAAAGTCGTTCCTGCCACTTGCAAATGATGTACTGGAAATCATGAGCTCACATTAAAATACCATTAACAGTGACATTATCAGTGGCATATAATATTGTAATTATCTCATAATAATATGTGGGAATGACGGTACGCTAATCATAGTGTGCGAACTACACCCAGGATGACTTTCATTCAAAGCAATAAATAACATCTTATTATCGAAGATTATAATCGCCTCTGTGGTCTAGCGATTAGGCATCTGACTTGGCTTTGCGAGATCCCGGGGTCGATCCCCAGGTCGGGCAACAACATAGAATGTGTATATTTTCGGATTTCTAAAAAAGTAACATTGCCTGGGATTGAATATATGCCTGGTTGGCGATCGGCTTGCCACCTGTCAAATTGAGGGACTTAGTAGGGTCGTGGGTGCCCTGGTTGTGCCTCTACCTACCTATTCCGGGATAGGGGCGTGAATATATTTTATTAATTCTTTTTGTTTATCAAAGATCAGTTCCTGAATCTTTGATTCATACTTCATAGAGGACGAGAAAATCACAATGTACGTAACGGTATAGTCATAGCGGAAGGGCTGAATCACTACTTTCGTACTTATGCAACATTTTTTCCAATTTTTGATCGATAAGCAGTGATTGTTGAGTAATAGGCTATATTGGCTTCACCAGAGATCTGCTAACTCTATCACAAGCCACTTGCTCCCGTCTTCGATATTTAGATGAAAATAGACTATAGCATACGGGTGTTAATATGATATCAGTGCAAGTAAATAATAAATTAAAGGAATAGGCAACACCTAGAGGTCCTGCCAATTAAAGTCCCAATAACGTAACCACTTTATCATCAAGGAAAAATATTCCCGCAAGTGATCATGACAAAAGGAAGGGAAGATTTTGAATTAATGTACATTTACTCTCTTAAGGGCTACTACGTAATTCCCTATATTATTAGTATGACCCTAAAGACCTGTGACCAACTTGAGGAAGGAGCACAGTCTACATGGGTTATGGCTGGATTCTGTACAAATTTGCTATAGCTCCTGTGGTCTAGCGGTTCAGTTGTTGGACATGACTGCATGAGGTCCCGGGTTCGAATCCCGGGTCGGGCAACAAAAAGGAAATTGGGTTTTTCCAATTTTCTAATAAAAAAAAATGTTGCTCGGGATTGGATATGTGACCGGTTGGCGATAGGATTGCACCTATCACATTGTGGGACTTAGTGTCTTCGGCTAGTCGTGGGTGCCCTGATTGTGCCTCTGCCTACCTCTTCGGGGATATGGGTGTGAAGATTTTTTTTTCACTATTTCTTACCACTAGATCAGTTCATACCGCAATCATCATATTCTTTGGCTGACATCCCCTGCACGCGTTCAAAAATATTTGTCAGTTCGTCTATTGTTCCTACTGCAAAAGACTGAAACGGTAGTTTTAGAACGGTACGATCTGTAAGTATTCCAAGCGAGAGTAAATACTCTTTCTCTAGTTGCAGTTTTTCCAGAACGCTACGATCAGATAGTATTCAAAACAAGAGCTTCCTTTAACCGAGAGTGACTACAGCTTAGGCTCCATCTAAGCTCTTGATCAAGAGGGTTTAGTATGTTGGTACTTTAGTCATAATTAGTAATTTAGTTTGTGTTTTTTGTACAGTAAGTTTGTGTATTGTGCACTGTATGTTCTACATTTCTTTTATGCATTCTCACTATTTTGGGTTTGCTGGAAGAAGTCTCTTTTAAAGATAAGCTCGCCTTTTGAATAATTTTACATATTTACTTGCTTTTTTTACTTTTTGTGTACAATAAAGAATTAAAGAAAGATAGAAAGGGTTTCGCATTTTCAAACTGAGCTACCATTCTTCTGTATCACATTTACAGTGGACCATAATCGATCCCCAATTGGCCTCGAAGCATTTTGGCTATTGCTTGCTGGAAATGGATATCACAAATCAGGTTGTTCTTCATAGTTGCCTGAGAGTTAAAATCGCTCGAACAGACACGTCATTGCTTAACAAAGTAAAGTATCTTCACGCGCAAATACCCAAAGAGGTAGGCAGAGGCATCCACGACTAGCTGAAGACACTAAGTGCCACATTGTGATAAGTGGCAAGCCTATCGCAAACCGGGCTTTGATCCAATCCCGAGCAACATTTTATTTACTTCAATATTGGAAAAAACACTTTTCTTTTTGTTGCCCGTACCTGGGACCTCATGAAGTCAAATCCAACACCTGGACCGCTAGACCACAGAGGCGATTGCTTGGCAATACAGACTTTTTTTGGTTCAGAGTTGCCAATGATATACATCATTCATGACACGAAATCCGATAAAAACTCCTCTGTACAAAAATGGCTGCTTTAAATTCAAGGTCCACCTCCTGTGTGGTTAAATTTCGACAAGTTACGGCTCACAGTCACTAGTGGAGCAGGTTAAATATTCATATTCGTGAATTATGATCATAATGCAATCTACCAGTATTAAATTATCAAATACCTGCTCTGTCTGCTGACTCGAATGCTGCTGCCATTAGAGAATTTCATCTGTTTCTTAATGACATAGATTATAAGCAGTTCATCCAGGGTCAGAGGATAATACAAAACTAATAAGGATATTTGTGACAGATCTACCTGTCCCCCCCACCTAGGGGTCCAAGCCTTGTCGTGACGAGGGAGCTGAGAAACCGAGGTCAAGGTGGAGTCCCGGCGAAACCAACTGGACTAGGGATACCGCTCCTCAGTAGCCCTCTCTGTCCAAAAGGGGATACGAGTCCCTGTCCGAGTCTTGTGTCCCCTACACGAGGAGCGGA
>NJDD01001182.1:12476-38308 GCA_002245505.1 Calephelis nemesis | reverse complement strand
CGCCATAACGTCAGCGCTTGCCGTCAACGTGTTCCGGTTCGGAGGGTAAGGTAGCCGGTAAACTTACTTTTCCGCGAGGCCTAACATCTTGGCTTCAAATTGGAAGTGCACCATTACCACCTTTGGTGTCTCTAGGTGGCGTGAATTCCTTATCATCAGGAAATCCGTCTGCCTGTTTGCCTTCCAATATCATAATAAATATAACTATTAGAACAAAACATTAATCAGCGTGATTGGCCCATCCGTTAACATTTTTTTTTAATTACGTAATAGTCTGGGAAAATAAGGAATTCAGACCAACTAATTTATGCGGTTTTGAATGTTGGTACAGTTACTCCTTAAGATTGCTAGATGAATATACTAAGTCCTCGAGGGTGTAGCACGAGCCAGCGGTTGGGGAGGGGATTACAGGTCTACTTTTCAAGTTTTTTGATTGTGGTTCGAAAATTTAACGTAATAATTTACAATTTTACATAAATAATTGAATTAAATGACTTGCAAAATGTGTGAAGGATTTGAATATTTTAACGTTATCTGTATATTGTCTTTACCCGTTGTAACAAATTTCCGTTGAATAATGAGTATTAATATAATTTCTACTCGTTAGCGCCTTGACCCCAATTTTATATTCAACTAGCAGTTGCCCGTGGCGTTGCCCGCGTGGTTAACGGTCCCACAGGAACATTTTTTCAGGATAAAAACTATCCTATGAGTTTATCCACGTTACCATTTTTTTTGAGACAAATTTAATGAAAACCAGTTCAGCAGTTTTAAACAAACAAACATACAAACTTTCGCATACATAATACTAGCGGTTGCCGGCGTGGTTAATGGTCCCACAGAAACATTATCGGGATAAAAACTATCCTATATATTAATCCAAGTTACCCTTCATGTGTGAGCCAAATTTCATGAAAATAGGATCAGGAGTTCGGTTTTGAGTAAAGGAGTAACAAACATACAACAATGTTAGTATGCGCATGAAACTAACTATAAATGTGAAACTTACTCTTTCTTAAAACCTCAAGACAAATTTAGAGGTGGGTAAACGTCACAAAAAGGTCTTACCGTCATGGTCCCCACCATCACGTGGGTGTGTCGAAGTGCGATGACGAAATGGAGCCTCAGTGTGCAAGATTATTGTGAAAGAGAATCGGAGGCGAGTTTAAGTGGAGGCGCCGCACCACCCACTTCCATGGCCGTTGGCCACACATTGTTGTCTTTTGACCCGAATATTATTTCATATTTACAATACAAAACATTCACAAATACTTAAAGTATTTACAAAGGTTTCAATTTAGGATAAACTCCTAAACTGCGGTACCGATTTAAATCAAATGTCTTAAATGTATGTATAGTAATTAAAATTGTGCGCTTCGGTTATATTCGTCAAGCTTCGGAAATCCGAATGTCTTTTAAAGACATTTTTATAGAGTTGTTATTACATAATTAATCATTTCGCTTAAATTTAGATTAGGTCAGTCAATTTAAAAATAAAAGTATAAAGAGTAAAAAGTGTAAAGCCGAAGCGTATAATTTAAATAGCAGTACTATAATTTGGTTCAACTCAAAATGTAGCACAGTTTTGATCATGTATATACGCTGGGGATCCACGGGCAATAAGTAATATACAACATACAAAAATGTCTTCACACCCAAATCCTCGAAGAAGTTGGCAGATTTGCAACCTGTAGGGTTACTCTTGAAGCTCGATTAATGAAATATTAGAAATTGGAATCAAGTATGCCACTTTAGGTACTGTTAAACAGAGTACTGTCTAATTAATAGCATAATATATAATTAATAGCATTTAATTAATATACATTATTTTATCGGATTGGTTGAATTTATTTGTAACTAAATGTTAATAATCCGCTAGTATTGTTGCCAGGAGTACCTAAACTGACATAAACGATTCCAATTCCCATGACATCGAGATTCAAGAGTAAGCATACAGGGCACCCACGCCTAGTCCAATTTAACAAAGTCCCACGATGTGATAGGTGGCAAACTTATTGCCAACCGGGCGCTTTTCCAATCCCGATCAACGTTATTTTTATTAGAATTTGAAAACATATGTTCGTTTTAGTGCTCTGCCTTGAAAACAAACACGGGTCCTCACGAAGTCCTATCCAACACCGGACCATTAGATCACAGAGGCGACAATACTTTTTTTTTATGACATCGGAAGGCAAACAATCAGACAGATTTCCTGATGGTAAGAAATTCCCGCCGCCTAGTGACACCAAAGGTGGTAATGGTGCGTTGCCAACTAGAGGCCGGGATGTTAGGCCTCGAGTAAGTTTACCGGCTACCTTATCCTCCGAACCGGAACACGTCATGACGTTATGGTGGCAGGAATAGGTAAGGCGGTGGTACTATTCCGGGTGAGTCGCTGCGAAACTCTACCACCTAGTACCTAATTAATTGACAATTAGGCGGTATTATTTTCAACAAAACTTCAGTTGTTATATAGTTCTGATAATGCTTGAATAGCGAAACCGGTTGGATAAACTATAAAAATAAAAAATACACCGTGTAAATTACAGCGTAACGAAAAATGAAACCATGGATTCTGTACATGATAGACATGCATATGTAGTTTGAATTTTGTGTTGGAAATTTCATGAATATTTTCAACTATTAATTCATTAATACTATCTGACTAATCTAAATAAGTTATTTCTGCTAAAAACAGCAATGTAATAAAACAGTGTATTAAGTCGACATTCACAGCTCGCAACGCGCGGATTAATGCATAAACTTTGTTCGCTATACATTGCGGGCTGAAAACCTGCTAAATATTTAACCACTCGTTTCCGACAAAAACTGAAAAAGGAATTTTGAAGTCTGATATGTACCTAGACTACCAGAGAAGTTTTTGTTACGGTGTCAAATACGCCCTGTATAGTGTGGAAAGTACAAGTATTGTGAAAAAATTGTTCCAACAATACTTCGGCCAATTTTATAATCCGATTAACAAAAAATTTGTAACAATTTTATCCTTAATTTATCTACGTAAAACGGATCATCGAACTTCGCTCAATACCGGTTCGCTGGAAAGAACCCAAGATAAATTTTAAATCTTATTACAAACAAACGAGTATAAAATTATACGAAATTTAAAACCCTAACAAAGTTTGCATAAGGAAGAGCGTCGAATAACAACAAAGATGAAATAAACTATATTTTCCTCGAAAACAACAATATCTCATAAAAGAACATTTTAAAGTTATGCGCATCTGTAATATCACAATATGACAGACAGACAGATACGAAACAAGATTACATTTGAATGTCATGTTTATCTTTAAAATGTTTTTTGTCATAGCACTACTTACATAAAGACAGCTAATTTGGGAGATCAGTACAGCAGATACTTATTAATCTATCTATACTAGTGGTCACCCATTAGTCGAAATCCGACCATAACATATTTTAATATCTTGTTGATAAGAACGCCATCTTCATTTTTCAAGACCAACTACTTTGTTTCCACAAACTTTTTATTATAGATTTAACTTGTTTTATTTATTAATTTAATGTACTTTATAAGCATTTTTATTGAAAAAGATTAGCGTTCTACACTTTTCACAAAAATGGGTCCAAAAAAATAATCTTTCTATCCCTTGGTCACCACGCGTGAAAGGATGGATAGACCAATCACACTGATTATTTTTTTGTTATGTTAGTTATTGTCAGGAAAAAGTTTCTAGAAAAAACATATTCATAGTAAAGACTTAAGACACTGTCTGTCGGCTCAGCTAGTTTTCGACATAAGTCTACTTAATTACGCTAATTTAAAGTTTTTTTTATATTAGAGGGAGACAACAAGCAGACGGATTTCCTGATGGTAAGAAATGCCGTCGCCTATAGACACCAAATGGTGCGTTGTCAACCTGAGGCTAGGATGGTCAGCCTCCTGCGTAAGTAAGTAAACCGGCTACCCTACCCTTCAACAGAAACACGACAGTAACGAGCATTGTCATTTCGCGAAAGGAATAGGTAAGGCGGTGGTGCCTGCATCTCCGGGCGAGTCGTTGCAGGACTCTACCACCTAGTAAATTTAAAGTCTATGCCTGTATACATATTTAATTCCCATCAACATTGTTTTTATTAGAAAATTAATAAAACATATTTTCTTTTTGTTGCTTGACCCGGAAACGAGCCCGGGATCTCATAAACAACTGGGCCGCTAAATCAAACAGGCGATAAATATTATACTACAAAGCATTATAAGTACTAGGTTAATCCACTGTCTGTTGCAATTTCAATGGTAATTGTAATGTCCCAATTTTGATGAAACTTCATATGCAACAGATAGGCCACTTTATTCATAGATCAACCTTCAAAGGAAAGTAAGCTTGATATCCCACTCTGCGGTAACCACTGTAAGCTGACGATATCGCAGGTCAACGGCTGGTAAAATATAATTATTACTCTCCGTAACATACTTAACACTTTAGCAGCTCGTTTCTTATTTTGATGCAGCAGTATACATTAGATATACCGTATATTACTCACGTATATTTCCAAGAAGAAGAATTACGGACAAAGCGTCATCAACGATACCGGTATCCGAATTAACCGACGTATCAGTGACGTATGCCAAGCGCGAGTGCCATAACACTACTGGGAAATCTATTTGTTTTAATAATAAAATCTGACGTAATAATTTAATATTTATTGATAATAGATAAACACATAATATTCCCAAGAAGGTACTAAAGATGGAGCGTCATCGGACGCGAGTTTCCAAATTGGTTGACGTGTCAATGACATATAGGGTTGGCAACATTTTTAAATTATTATTTATTATTGAAAATTCGGATTCGGTGGATTTTTAAATAATCCGACTCATTTTTAAGAAATAAAAACTACATTTTGAAGTGTATATAGCCTTTAATCAAAATACATTACAGTGCCTTAATTTTGCGCCCTTGATCATCGCATCACGCCTAAATGGGTGGACTAGTTTTGCTTATTCTTTTTTCTTGTGTTGGATATTGTCAGGAGAAGGTTTATATGAAAAAAAAACAACATTCATAGTCAGGATTACTTTTTAGGAGGACTTTTTTGCGTTATTGTTGTGTATTGTCAGGAGAAGGGACTAATGAATGGAAAAAATATGTTAGTTACTTTTAATTCAGTATTCACATCTTAAGACAGAACAACATCTGTCGGGCTAGCTAGTTTGAAATAATGGCTTATTACGTGACTACTATTACTACTACTACGACCTCTGTGTAAAAGAATGAAAAAAGAAAACTTAGGTATTTTAATATTTCAGTATTTTACTATAATCTGCTAATTTAGCGTTTAGTTTCAGCTTTTTCAGCAAATTATTTAGTGACGTTAGAATACAAATAGATTATTTACAATACTTCTTAAATCTTAGATATAAAATTCCCGTGTCGCAATATTAGTTACCGTACTCCTCCGAAACAACTTGACCGATATTCATGAAATTTGGTGAGAATATTGAGTAAGCTTGAGAATCGAGCAACATCTATTTTTCATACCCCTCAGTGGTAATGGTGACTCCCCCTTAGTTTTTTTTACTTAAATCGCATTAAAAATATAGCAGAACAACGTCTACCGGGTCAGCTAGTTTATCATAAAACTTACAGGTTTTAAGTTCTACAGTCTGTGTGAAATAGAGATGGAACAACAAGAAAGCGAACCGTGGTTGCTTAAGTTGAACGTGAGAATCAACTGGGAGTAAAGTTTTGATGAAAATAAAGATTTTCAACAAGTATAAAAAACTAGATGCATTATTTCACAAAAAATTGGCAACCCTATTGACGTGTGCCAACTTCACAATCCCCGACGCGTGTGGCATCCCACGCCAAATAGATGTTTTATTATGTTTGATCCTAATATAAACGCGCCCCGTGTTTATAAATACATTCATGGTGGGAAGTTCATTTTAAAATAGCATTTCTATCTAGTACTTAGAAGTATATAGGACAAATACTTACCTGTTAGGAAGAAGCCTCGTTGGTCGGGTGGCTAGCGTTCGATTTCCGACGAGGGCAGATATTTGTGTGGTGAACATTTAGATTTCTGCATTTCCGGGTCTGGGTGTTTATTGTGTATTAGTATCGTTGACTAACACCCATATCACAAGCATATAATTTACTTATCTTTGTGGTTAGATTCAATTTTTAATTTGTCCAGGGATATTTATTTATTTATTTATAGGTGTAATTAATTGTCATACACTGATAACGATACAGGATTAAATTAAATCACATTTCAAAACTGTTTGTTATAAATAATGCATCTTGTAATAAATATAAATATCCAATTTGTTAGAATCTTAAAATATGTCATAAATATAAATCAAATATGTATAAATATTAAAATATTTGCACATCACTATGTGCTAGAATATGCTAATAAAGATAAATATTTTATAACATATTTTAATATGCTTATTCCGCAAATAAATAATTTTCATTCGTATTCTACTTTACTGAATTAAATGTATTAAGTGTAGAAGTGTATTCTTAGATATGATTCAAATAAATCTCTTCTAAAAATTGCTGATTATAGACTATGAAGCTTGTAATAAATACATATAAGTCACTTATTTAAATACCTATTGCTATAATTTTTTTTATTAAATGATATGAAATGGATATTTTTTTATAAATATAAATTATCCCTCTGTGGTTCAGTGGTATGACGTCAGACTTGACTTCTTGAGGTCCTGGGTTCGATCCCCAAGTGTGACAACAAAATGTATATTTTCAATTTCCTAATAAAAAATACGTATTGGCGTATTGAATATATGTGCCCGGTTGGATATAGCCTTGCCACCTATCACATTATGGGACTTAGTATCTTCGGGTAGTCGTGGGCGCCCTGGTTGTGCGTTTGCCTACCGTTTCAGGGATATGGATGTGAAGATATTTTTTTTTACTTATAAATAAAATTTTGCCAGCCACTATGTGGTAGAATGGTAGGATGTTTTAACATCTTTGTAATAACTTCTTAACACACATATTCCGCAGTTTCATTTTAAAAAAAATTGTGTATGTACTTATGTACACGCGTTGGAAGTTATACTTCTTCTTCTTCTATAAAAAATCTTTTGAATTTTATCTTTTGCCTTATTTTACATTTGTAGACAAAATGACACTAACATAGAAATAAAGAAATATTGTGAATACAGTTGTCAGTTTTCACACAAACATACGTAGATGTCCTTACTTTTACTTTGTTGGTAACTTTTTTTAAAAAATTAAAATGTTATCTATAGCTAACTTCATCATGTCGGTTTTTCGTGACGGTGTGCGCGCGCATCGTAAAAATTTACCCTCATCATTTTTTCCTAACGCGCCAAACGAAGTATAACTTCAAAAAGTACAACAACGTGACATGACAAGGTGCCGCAAACCGCGCAGTCACGCTGAGTGCAGTCAGCTCGCTTTTTTGAAGATGATAAGAACCTTCCACGATTAAATCACTTGAGTTTTATTTATCATTTGCTATTTTTATCATCCAAGGGTGATGTCATGAGTCTATATCGGAAGTGTTTGTATGGAAAATGAATGAAAATGGAGAATGCTTTTCCCCGTGTTGGTCCGGGCTCCTTTGCAGAATAGACCACCTGCCTTCCTGACAGGCAGCTCGTAAAACGCGAGCACAGACGAACCGTCACTAATACCATTAGGACATCTGGCTAGGTGGTAGAGTTTCGCATCGACTCACCCGGATTGGTATCACCGCTTTACCTATTCCTGCCGCCATAACGTCGTGACGTGTTCCGGTTCGGAGGGTAAGGTAGCTGGTAAACTTTTGCTTGAGGTCTAACATCCAGGCCTCAGGTTGGCAACGCACTTTACCACCTTTGGTGTCTCTTGGCAGCGGTAATTTCTCACAATTATATTCTTTCAATATCATAAAAAACTGTGCACCTTTACAGACATCGTGACATTTGACACGACACTCTCTGCCTACCTCGCAAGGGATTTAGCGAGAAATAAGTACCTACTATTCGTGACATATTTTGACACTCGACACTCTTTGCATACCACGCTAGGGACACAGCATGAAACATGTACTATAAGAACACTCATTTTCATTGCATTACAATAAATGAGAATCGGATGTTTAATGTTTAACAAACGTCACATAGAATTCAACAGATAACATAGGTATTAAGTGATAGTGTGTAATCAGTTCTTATCAAATCAGGAAGAATAAAATATATGCCCTCGTTGCTTGTGACCTCATTTGATAGTTACTAATGATTATACGCTAAATCTAGCTCTATCTATATAAACTAGTTAGCGTACGCCATTTGGTACATGTAGATACAGTTATCTATTACATTTTCAGAATCAGAATCAGAAAAAAACTTAATTCACGTGAACCATAAAAGTACTTGTGCGGGTCGAAATTTTTATATACTACCACCGGATCGGAATCTCGGTCTCACACTGAGAAGATCCGACGAAAGAAACTCAGCGGGCTTGTCTTTTTTCAATATTAATAGGTACATAATAAACTAGATAAAAAATACACAATAACAATTTAATTTTCGTAACTAACGACTTTCTTTATATTTTTCAATGCTTTTTCTTGAAAGTTACTTCTGGTAAGTTAGTTGTGTGTGTCAGAAAAAGCATAAAAGTAGGATAAATGCGACAGAAATGGGAGCGCTACGGTTAATCTGTGATGTTCCGCTCGTAGAATGAATTCGCAACAGTGAGATCCAGAAAGAGGAATTTATTGGTGCAAAAATGAGGAAGGGCATTCGTTAGTTCGGTCATGTGGAGAGGCTGCCATTTGGCACTCGGTACCCTCTGCTTGTCGGCAAGGGACTTGGCGTGAAGATATGTATGCATGTGTAGATACAGTTGAAAAAGCAAAATCTTATATTAGTCATTTGAAGGCGGTAAAACTACAAAAAATAGACACACATGACACACATTCCTATGTACAAAAAATGGCTAATTGACATCAAATATCACGGGACCACCCATAGAAATAGTCAATATGTACTAAGAGGTCAATGGGACCACCTCTGACATGATTTTACAAAAAAAAAAACTTTAAATAATGGAAAAAAATGTCGTAACACACATACAAACACCACCAGGAAACTGGTAAATCATTAAATAGAAAAACTACATGAAGAAACGCATTTCACTCTTATGTAAAACATCTTCAATTTACCCTGCAAATACTCGTAATACAAAAACAGTAGAAAAGGACCTTGATTAAGTCAGGAGAGCTAAAAGGCAGCTAAAATTTAGCAGCATGTTAAAAAAAACTGGTATAAGGCGAGCATATTTTACATTAGCAACAAAACTACTGGCGGCAGAGTGCTGTGCAGCTACTTGCTCGAGTAGTGGTACAACGTTTTACCTATTCCTGCTGCCACAATGACTGAGCGTTGTTCCGATTCGGAGTTGATAGCCGGTAGATATGCACATTAAGCCTAACACCCTGGTCACAGGACGCGACGCACCTATATCATCTAAGGTGTGTGTGTATAGGCTACGACTACCGTTATCATCATGTGATCCATCTACTTATTTGTTGTGTTATCACATAAACCTTAATTTAATTTTAGATTAAGACAAATTCCCGTGCAAAACTTAAAATTTTACAGCCACAAAAGCTACAAACTCAAAGTTTTCGAATATTGGAAGATAACCATTCAAATGCCACAGTATAATGACGGGACAATACCCTAAGAAACTAGCCACCTGTACCAACGGTATTGGGTCGGTTAAGTACATTTAAAATCTACCTGAGAATTTGTTAGCAGGTACAATATTTTGTGAAACTGATTTTGTCAACGTATTGTACGGTAATCTGTTTTTATGTCCGGGGGTAATTTGGAATAAGTTGGTGGCAGCCGGTTACAAAACTAAGCTAGAAGATAAAAAATCAGGTATCAACGTAATCTCATCATCATTTGACCGCCTCGTTGGTCGAGTGGCTAGCGTACACGCCTAACTATAGCGACCAACCTCGAGGCTCGGGTTCGATTCCCGACGGGGGCAGGCACTTGTGTGATGAACATTTAGATGTCTGCATTTCCGGCTCTGGGTTTTTATTCAATTTATTCTGGAATGTATTTAAGTATTTCTATGTATTAGAATTGTTGACTAACACCCATAGCACAAGCATATAATTTGCTTACCTACGGGTTAGATTCAATTTGTGTATTCAAAGTCCAGGGACATTTATTTATTTATTATCTGTTTTCAAAACTTTCAAATATAGGATGTCGACATTCAATCACCAAAAAATAGTAAAGTCTCAGTTAGCTACTATATTTTAACAGACATTTAAAAAGAGGAGGTAGTATTAAACGTCTATATTTTTTATGGATGTTACTCAAATCCTCCGTTATTTTAAGCCGATTTTACAAATACTTTTATAATTATAGTATTATACATACATACATATCTTCAGGCCAAGTAGTGTCAAGAGCCGCCGGTTTGGCACTCGGTACTTTCTGCCTACCCCGTGAACGTATGTATGCATGTATGTACTTTAAAGAGCACTTTCGTGGAATTCCGGGGAAATCAATGAAAATAATCATACTTTTATGTATCTACTTACACGATAAAATAAGTAAAATCTGTTTTTCTGCTTTCAAATTTTGTATAATTAAAATATATGACGTTTTGATTTTGCAGATAGGCAGCTGCTGGTCCTGATGGTAAGAGACAACCCTATAGACACCATAACTGTTATTAATGCATCGTTATCTTATGGTTTGTACTTTAGGCCACGCGTGCATATCTACCAGCCACTCTACCCACCATCACGGAACACGGCAATGGCGAGCACAGACGCTATGGCGTTAGGAATGGTCTGGCTATGGTAATCCTGGCGAATATCTGCACAGCACTGTAAGTACCATCAAGAAGTGGACACATCATTCCAGTCCTACTCCAATAATTTAGAAACTACTGTCGTATTTCGTTATACCGAGTTCGAGTTGTATTTATAAAATTTGGTAATAACTGTGGCTAGGTTTACAAAAACTAAAAACCGGCCAAGTGTGAGTCGGACTCGCGCACGTCGGGTTCTACGTTACAGTAGGTTCTAGGTACACTATTAAAAAATACGTATGTTGTATGCCCCCCTTTAATATTTACTTATTGTTATTTAATTATTTATTTTAAAAATAATAAACAAGTCAATATTCTGTGAAAATTTGAAATGTCTACCCGTTACCATTTTTAAAATTGAGCAAAAAAATACAATTTTACTGTACATACAAGTACAATTCATACAATTATTATTAAAGTTGTATTAAGTTTAATACAAGTTTATCTTATACTAGCTGCGCTTCGCGGTTTTACCCATCAAGTCCCAATCCCGCGGGAACTCTGGGATAAAAAGTAGCCTATATGTTATTCTGGGTCTTCAGCTACCTACATACCAAATTTCATCGTAATCGGCTTTGTAGTTTTTGCGTGAAAGAGTAAAACAAACATCCATACATACAAACTTTCGCATTTATAATATTAATAGGAAATAATAGGATAACCCTAAATATTTTTTTTTAATTTTTAGTATTTGCTGTTATAGCGAAATCTTAAATACATAATTTGTGAAAACTTCAGCTTTCTAGCTATTACGGTGTATGAGATACAACCTGGAGAAAGACAGACAGCGGAGGCTTAGTAATAGAGAAAGCTTAAGAGATAAATTTCGTGGTGGAGAATAATAATTATTATCTGAGACGAAATCGCAGTAATTGTTAGGCCAAACTAATGATCTACTTATTAGTTAAGGAAATCATTAAGTTGGCTCATACACTAAGTAGCGATTTCGTCATCACTTTATGTAAGTGGATTATGTAAGTGCACTGGAAATACACGGCCATTGGCCATTCGTAAGACACTTCGGCACACTTTTAAAAAGCCATACCTTGACGCATTAGGACATACGGCTCCCTGCGGTTTCACCTGAGCATTTGAAGGTCGCAGCCTGATTTTAGTCTTGTGTGAGGGTAAGAGTATCAAAGGTAATTTTTTTTAAAATGTGATTGGTAGTTTCAGATCAGATACGAAGTAGACGCCGCTGAAGAACATATTCACAGCTACTCATACACGAAAGGAAAGAGACAATAAGATGTTTGTCCAATCATCTCCCAATAAGAACCACGTTGCCCATGCTTGAATATGTGTCAAGTTTGAGATAGGTTAGCTACCTATCATATTTTAGAACTTAGCGTCTTTGGCTATTTTATCTCTATAATAAATTACAACATCACCTAAACAAGTTTTCAAATAACACTTGTACTTTGCCACAATACTCTTTTTTACACTTAAGTCAACCCCTCTTTCTTTTTATAGCATAGGGTTTTGCAATTAAACGATAAATTATTTATTTATTTCGAATTGTAAAGACTAAATGACTCTATAAAAACTGAATTTAGTTGACTTAAGTGTAACATGAAGTGTCTTGTGGAATAGCACAAGTGATGTTTAAAAAATTATATAGGTACGAAATGGAGTTTCACCAAACGCCGCAGATGAAAAGTATGAATTCCATATCAACTAAAACATACCTACTATTTAATTAATTACAAAGAAATTTACTATCTTATTCTTAAAGTAGGTTTTTGTTCTAGCTTTGTAATAGTCATAATGTTGGAAATTAAAACAGTGACGAATACATAAGTACCGAATTAATTTAAAGAGGGTTTTGTACTCAGAGTCGCTAACCATTCGACCTTCGAATCGGTTACACGGTATAGAAAGAAAATTTTAAAAGTCAAAACAAAGATGTTAAATTCAAAACAAATGATAAATCAAAGTTTATTACTATCATTAATTTAAATAAAAAAAATCAACACAAAGAACTCTTACGAAGCGGTATGTATGTATCTCTTCAATACCAACAAAAAAAACCTGCTTGTTTGAACGACCTTACATCAAATATTTTAAAAAGTACGAAAAAATTTCGGAACAAGGAACTTTAGATATTATTCGAATGCATAATATGTTTCTTGAGGCAGGAAATTTGAAATTTCAGACAAAGGAAATTTTAAATTCTAAGCAAGAAATAATTTACATTACATTTGAGATTTAAAATATACAAAGTGAATTCCAAATAGAAGGGAATTTCTAAAAATAGTTAAACTTTAGAAATTAATATTTATTCTTATACACACTTTTCAAATAACACTTTTATTTCCCTGTGTTGGCTCGGGCTCCTTTACAGAATAGACCATCTGCCTTCCTGCCAGGCAGATCGTAACAGACGAGCATAGGCTTACAGTCACTAACACCGTGACATCTGACTTGGTGGTAGAGTTTCGCAGCGACTCACCTGGATTGGTACCACCGCCTTACCTATTCCTGCCACCATAATGTCATAACGTGTCCCGGTTTTGAGGGTAAGGTAGCCGGTAAACTTACTTTTGCTCGAGACCTAACATCCCGGCCTCAGGTAGACAACGCACCATTACCACTTTTGGTGTCTCTAGGCGGCGTGAATTTCTTACCATCAGGAAATCCGTCTGCTTGTTTGCATTCCAATACATAAAAAAACACAATGCTCTTACCACAGGCAACTTAAAGGACTAATAAAATAAGCCACTATCCTCGAAAAGTTAGGCAGAGGCATAACCTACCTAACCCGTGGGCACCCTATTCACGACTAGCTAAAGGTAATAAATCCAACAATGTGATGGGTAGCAAGCCTATCGTCAACACGGCATATAGCAATCGTTAGTATGTTGTTTTTATAAGAAAATTTAAAAAAAATCTTCTTGTTATAAACTTCGCTTTGTTTTAAACGGCTTAGGTGTTTTAGTAAACACATAGTATTAAATAAAGTGTGCTTTGGATCATTAATAAACATGGACTAACGTGGGATTAAAATCGTGATATCATAGTCTGTATCACATTGTAATAAAGACTACAACACCAGGTTGAACCTTGGAGTACTTTATTCCGCGTTTATTAACAACACGGTTTACGTATAACCTAAGTGGCAGTGAAAGTGTATTGGAAAATTACAAATTTGAAAAGTGTGCATAGAAAGTTGTCCGTGACAAAGACAAAGCAAAAGGTCACTGATGAAATTCAACATGTATAGTGCCTACGTCAATGTTTACTCCATGAGTAATAAGGTCGTAAGAGACAATCAGCTGAGATGATAAACAAGCCGCTTCGACGAACGCCCGCGCCGGAAGTTTGCTCATTTGGCAACGTGAAATGCTCCAATAATACGTATGATTTCAGCTAAATTCTGATAGCTGGGCTGAGTTATAGATAAGACGTGTTTTGCAATCAATTTATCTACATACTAACATTTTTTTATGACAAACAAGCATACGGATTTCCTGATGGTAAGAAATTCACGACGCCACGACACTAAAGATGGTAATGGTGCGATGTCAACCTGAGGCCTGGATGTTTGGCCTCGAGCAAAAGTAAGTATACCGGCTGCCTTACCCTCCAAACCGGAACACGTCAACGGCAAGCATTGGACGTTATGGTGGCAGGAATAGGTAGGGCGGTGATACCAATCCGGGCGAGTCGCTGCGAAACTCTACCACCTGGCTACATGTCACGGAGTTAGTGATGGTAATCCTATGCTGGCCTTTTACGAGCTGCATAGCAAGAAGGCAGATGATCTATTCTGCAAAGGAGCCCGGACCAACACGGGGAACATCAAAAAGAGTTTCCTTTCGCTATTAATTAGCATTTGTTTGTTTACTTACATGGAAAAAGTCTAATTTTATAATTAGTTGGCTAAAATTATTTTTAAGTGTCACATTTAAGCTTTTAGGTAGAAAAAACCTTTAACCTTTGTTAATTTATTTTTATATTCTACTAGCTGTTGCCCGCGAGGTTACGTTTTACAGGAACATTTTTTCGGGATAAAATCTATCCTTTGGATTAATCCAAGTAAGCCTCTATGTGTGTGCCAAATTTAATAAAATCGGTTCAGCAGTTTTAATAAACAAACATACAAACTTTCACATTTATAATATGAATATAGTTCTATAATACCAAATTGTATTCACCGAACACATATCGTTATAAGTTCTAATAGAAAAAGGTCTTAGTTGATATGACAACAGTCTATTCACTATTGTATTTATTTATTATACTACCCATCACTAGAAGCTATCGCAGTGTAGGTGCTCAATCGGGAATGAAATGAAATTTAATCTATTGTTCCCTTTTGAGCACCACATTAAAATATTGATTGGTGCTCAAACGGGAATATCATAGGTGCCCTAAAAATTGGTGCTCAAATGGGAATACTCCGTATTTTCCTATGTGGATACTTAATCACTAACGTTTACTTTTTCTTGATATTTTTTATCATAAGCAAAATCACGATCTACACATATCTGGATGGCGATAAGCAACAGTGTGCCAATAAACAAAAGTAAAACTAGTGATTATTTGGTACCTACCTACATCAATTTTATCAAAATTTATTTTAGAATAAAAATGCACTTTCTTAATTTTTTTCCTTTCATCATACTAATATTATAAAGAGGAAAACTTTGTTTGTTTGGTTGTAATGAATAGGCTCAAAAACTACTGGACCGATTTTAAAAATTCTTTCACCATTCGAAAGCTACATTATCCACGAGTGACATAGGCTTTGTTTCATCCAAATCGGTATAGTAGAAGCCAAGTTACGCAGGCGAAGCTGCGTGAAACTGCTAGTGTAACATAAAACTAAGGATTACTTAAAACTCTTTTTTTGACGTTTAAAACATTTTACACTATCAGAATAGATTAATAGTCACAAGTTTAACTTTTTGTGGGTTGCCGCGCTATTGCTTGTCAGCATCCATCTATAGATAAGACATGCTTTGCAATTAATTCATACAACTTACATTGTAGAATGATGTCATTTTCCTCGACGGTGAGGTTTGACCCAGACATTCATGACTCACCTATTTAGTATACTACTTTGCTTGGAAAATCCTCGTCAGCAATACTTGCGAGTAATATTAGTAATAGTTTTGTTATGTTATGAGTAGTGATTCAAATTTCTTTATCTATTACTATATACTCATTTGAATCATAATCTATATTTGCATACTATTTGTAAATGTTCTGTAAATATTATTTATTCGTAGATAACAAATAAATTCATTGAAGAAGTATAATTGCTTATTATGAAAAACGAGGAAGGTTGTTTATTTCTTCTAGTGATTGTTAATGAGCAATTTTATTTGAAAACTTCAATAAGAATAAATTTGTTGTTATAAAACTATGCGAATAAAATTTTAAAATGTTTCCATACTGGCATATTATTCAAATATGATCAATTTTTATTCTGGATTTTATAAATAAACACTACTGCTGTTTAAGATTAGAGAACAAATGTGGTAAGAAAAGTAACAAGAGTGTTTAATTTTAGTCTGGATGTAATTTACACTACTGCTGTTTGAGATTCAAGAACCAATGTGGTAATAAAAAAAAGGAACAAGAGTGTTCAATTACAAAATATTTCAAATATGGTCATTTCTTTAATATAAATATGACTGGTTTTACTCTGGATGTAATTAACACTACTGCTGTTTGAGATTAGAGAACAAATGTGATAAAAATAACAAGAGTGTTCAATTATAAAAAAAATCTAAAATGGCCAACTCTTTAATGTAAATATGATTATTTTTGGTCTGGATGTAATTTACACTGCTGCCGTTTGGAATTAAAGAACAAATGTGATAAAAAAAGAGTGTGTTCAATTATAAAATAATTCAAAAATGGCCAACTCTTTAATGTAAATATGACTTTTTTTAATCTGGACATAATTTACACTACTGATTGCTGTTTGAGATTAGAGCAAAAAAAGTAACAAGTGTTTCCCCATTCACCCTGTACGCTACAACGTTAACAACCGCTAGTTATGCAGTAGTGAAATCAACTTTAGTGAAAGTAGTCTATTATATGAATACGGAGACATAGCGGCATGAAGTTTGCATCAATCATGACACACTTTCTTTATTTAATAAATATAATCAAGCATCCAAACATTACGTTGTTTACTATTCATTTCCTGATGTAAATAATGATGTTGACATTAGTAAACAACTGATAACGACAGATATTCTATAAGCTATTGTAATACCTACATTCATCAGTAAAAGTTACTCTTATGCTGATCAATTATTTACTAATAGTTTGCCCAGTCTTGATTTTGTTGTTTCAAACCTACGGTTTAGATATTAATTTTTTATTAAACCAACAGACAAATATTCAGTAAAATTCATGTTTACTGCTTAGTTTAAGCATTGCATTACATACCTTTTCTATTTTCATTGTACAGAAATCATTCTGTTACAGCTATATGTATGTGTAGAGACAGCGTGGTAGAAAAAAAACAAAAACATTAAAAAAATATCACGTTTATTGCTGGTTGCAATCCGAAGGCACATAAACACTTACGCGCACTCCGACAACGTGACAATTTTAGAAACAGTCGTACACAACATCATGTTTTGATGAATGAAACAGTCACAAATTCAGGCGGAACTAATCAGAGGGTCGTATGGTTGCAATATAGGCAGCTTGTACGAACGGGCACGGTGTGAACGATCTTCGGATAATTTAAGCAGGACGAGATCCATCGCGGCACGGGCGTCTTCGAGCGGTGAATGACCCGCACTACTTCGCTGAACGCTCCTTCCAAGGAGCTCTTCTGAAAGAGCCCTTAATGACCTTCGCATTGGGAATCCTCGCGAATGAGGATATAATGCACATGTATCCACAACTGCACTGTGTAGAAGCTTTAAGGCGCGTAGATCATTATCCAGCGCATGTCCAATCAAAATTGTATCGCTTCCAACAAATCCAAGAATGTCATTTTGTACATCTCTAAGCGTCTTAGTCGCGCGCGCCAAGTCGCGCGGCCTGATGCCCGAGAAGCGCGTGTTGTGGTCTAATACCGGAGCACTGGGCTTCACAAGTGATTTGTAAACAAGACGGCCGTCTGATGCAATCACTGCGACACTAGCTAACTCAAGTCCAGCTGTCGTATAACACATTTCCGCATCGAGTGCGTAAACTCCACCCCGTGGTGATTTTGCGCGTACATATCCTTCCAGGGGTCCATTCATTCCAGGTTTTGTTCCGCTCCAAACATGATATCGTGATGTGGTGCATCCTCTGGAACCCAGAGGCAAATTACAACACGAATGACGAGATTCACCACTAATACGACCCCAATGATAAACACAGGACTCGACTTCGAGATATTCACCTTCCTTAGTCATTTTAAACATTTTATCACATCGAGCACACAAATGTTTCACCGTATCCGATTCTTCATCACTCTCCGAGCGCGGCGAAGAGCCAAGAGATCCCCGGCCACTATCACTTTGCGAACTACTCGGCACAAATTCTGGAGCATTCACATCGAACGAAGTAAATTGTAGAGTTCTCGCTCGTGGAGGAGGATTAATGTAAACCACCGCCTTACAAGAATTAGGCTCAATTTCAAGTGGATAGCCCATGGCCCACATCTTTTTCGGAGACAAAAGATGCGGCCGAAGCTCCTTTACTATTTCTTCAACAGGTATTCTCTGCGGCGGCGGCGACGTCGACGGCGGGGCCATCGGACGATGTCGATCGCGCGGCTTTCGTCGCCGCTCGGCTGCGCTGAGGGGGTCCACCATCGTGTCGGTCTCTTGATGAAACCAATTTTGCCAGTAAGTACAAAATTGCATATTTCTCGATCAACTTTTATAAACATAGAGTCGAGAGCGCGGAGCGACACTTCGTGAATACGTGCTATCGCGCGCGCGGGCGCTGTACTAATGCTGTCGGTTGGGTCGCTTTGGAGGGGCAGCTCAGTCGT
This sequence comes from Calephelis nemesis, assembly GCA_002245505.1. Taxonomy (NCBI): domain Eukaryota; kingdom Metazoa; phylum Arthropoda; class Insecta; order Lepidoptera; family Riodinidae; genus Calephelis; species Calephelis nemesis. The sequence continues at coordinate 19,483 of NJDD01001182.1, read as the reverse complement.
CACGTAGGTAGCGCGTTGTTAACGGGACATGCCAATCGACCGGCCTATTCTCATTTTTTAAACAATAAAAACTACTTTCTGCGAAGAGATAAGTCAACGCAATTATACGTATAGCTTTACACAGCTGCGGAGTGACCCACATGTTATTGTTTACTTTAAACAGCTGATGACCCTCTACTAGAACGTATGATAATTTGTGAGCTATTCAAAAACATTGGGCCTTTCTTTCTCAATGCACTTGTAATATTTTTTGTTTCCGTGTAGTAACAGTTTATTGTAATAGATTAATATATATTTTAAATTTATAAGTTTATAATTGTTTTTTTCATGTTGATTTGGGATTTTGGGATTTATTTAATATTTTATAATAACGCAAAAAAAATTCAAAATTTACATTTCGTTTATTCAAATGTATTTTAGACTTAAAATTACAGTTAGATGATTTATACGATAAATAATTAAATGCTTCAATATAATATAATCTTTCTTATATAAATAGCGGTAAAATTTCAAGAATATATGATCAATTAATTTTTGTAGAAACTAATTAAATCATTAACGCAACATATAACAATAGTGAGTAGATTTAATAAAAAAAATCTTTGATATTAACATGTCCCACGTACTTTAACATCAATAATAAAATAATGCACTTTAATAAAGGACCTACGTTCGTAACACATTTCCAAATAATATAAAAGTTGATTGGATATTTTAACATTAAAGAAGCCGTAGTTTTATGTGAATTATTGATTTAAAATATTAAATGTTAAGTAAAAAAAGTTTTGGTTTACTGAAAGAATACGCAAATTATTAATTGAATACGAGTATTGGAATATCAAAAAGGAAACAAGAAAAGCAACTTAAAATTTATTAACAAAATATTTATATAATACCTACTTTACGCCCTTATATAGGTACATACAAAACAGTAAATTACTGTAATCTTAGGAAATAATATTAAAATCAACCCAAGACAAAAAAAAACATTAAAGCTTTTTTTTGAGGGCATTCTTCGTTGTGTAGAAAACTACAATAAAAATAAGTTCTACTTAAGGAGATATTTAAGTGACTTCCTATAGAGAAATTTTAATTATACTTCACTGTTTTTAATTCAATTTCAATTTAAAAAATATTTAAAGTTAGAACCTAATTTATTCGCAAATACAAGATTTTACATAGTATGCCTTCTTTTTAATAATAAATAAAGACACTTAAAGAACATTTAGTAAACGGTATTCAGGAAATCAAACTCTACAAAAGCACTGTAAAGATAACTGAAATCGATTTTTGGTCAAGGTTAAACTAACAGCGTTCTGTATTCTATTACTGGAATATATCAATGTTAAACACATTATTACCAATAGTCGAACCTTTGTAGTTTAATACTTGAAGTATCACACCAACAAAGCAATTTTGTAAACGAGAACCGAAGATTACGGGTTCGAATGATGCCTGAAGAGATTTTTCTTTTATTAAAAATGCAATATTAGAAGCTCGTGAGTCTCTTAACGTTTTTGCCCGTTACTCAGAAACTATGTACAACCAGCTAAATAACTAAAATTTATTTTTTACTCCCCACTTAGGAAACCCTAGAACTGGAAAAACCCACCCGATTTTGGCCATATTCGATTTTAAAAATTGTATTGAATATATCTATACTCTTACTATTATAAAATAAAGCAAGTAAGTCGGAGAGAAACGAAAGTTTCAAATTTACATCAGGTCTGAATCGATTTTTTTAATCTATGAAGATCAGTAAAGTTTTTTTACTAACCGATTTTTTTTTAGTATTTACAAACAAAATTGTTGCTACTTCTTACAAAGAAAAATAACTTGCGAACTTCTTTGTATGTGATAGGTCAGCGAACACGAACACGGGTCTCCGGATGGTGAGAGACAACTATGGCCTGTAGACATTACAGATATTACAGGTGCGTTGCTATCCTGTGGCCGGGGTGTTAGGTCCATTGTAAAAGTTTACCGGTTGGGTATCCACCGCACCGGAACATAACAGAGTCATTAAAGCGGCAAGAATAGGAAAGGCGGTAGCGGTAGTTTGCCCTACCTGGGCAAACTGCTGCACAGCACCCTACCACCACTGGTCTTTTACAAGCTGCCTGGCAGAGAGGCAAATGATCAATTCTAATTAGCGGACCTGCACCATTACGAGACGGGATAACTAAGTGTTGCCAATAACCAAACCACGTTTTGTCAATTAAAATATATATTTACAGATTTTAACAAAATAAGAATAAAATTTTTTGACTTACTTGACACTTAAAAATATTAAAAAAAAAATAGTATTTAGTAACAGTTTGATTAAGTTAATATTAAAAAGCTGTTTTTTTAACAAGTACGCCAATTTAAAAAAATGATGTTAGTAAGTAATAAATAAAAAATTATGTTACCCACTAAAAACAGTTTCTCTATTGTAAACAAAAAAAAATTGAACATAACCTAAGTTTAGCTGTTTTTGAAGAAACAAAAATAGTTTAGTTAAACATTTTTTCAGTGTGGTGGAGCTCGGCTCTTATTTTTGTATTCGGCTCTACAACCGTGTTATATAGATAACGTATCGTTAGCTCAATGATACTAAACGTTTTATACCAAATTAATCGTTTGGGATTAATTAGGGTTTGTGATTGTATACGACACGCATTTTAGAATGTTTTGATCAATGAAATCGTCGGACTTGACTTTTTGAAGTCCCGGATTCGAACCCCGAAGTAGTCGGGGAATAAAAAAATAGAAAATATGTATTTTCAATTTACCAACACAAATAACGATTAGATATGTGTCAGGTTGACGATAGGCCTGCTACCTATTACATTGTGGGACTTAGTGTGACGGCTAGTCGAGGGTGGTCTGCTTGTGCCTCTGCCGACCACTTCGGAAATATGGACGTAAAGTTCCTTTTTTATATTTCGTCCGGGTCCTCCATGTACAATAGATCACCAAACGACTGGTGATAGGGTTCTGTGCAGCAACTTGCACGGGTAGGGGATTCCTATTTCTACCACCTTAATGGCAATGTCATGTCAGACAGCTAGTACCAGTTTTGGGGCCTAACACTTCGGCCAAGACACGAAGCCCCTATAACATTTATTGTATCTATAGACCAAAAATGTCTCTTTCTAAACAAAATACCCGTGTGCTTGTCTGCTGTGTTTGCCCTTAAATAAAAAAAAAACAATCTCCTTACGTACTTAACAACGAATCGTTATCACTCTATCTACACGCTCAAATTACCTATTTTAATTTAATTTTTTGTTATAGGAACAGTACTTGGTAAACTTAATTCCACAAAAGCGTCAGTAACTTTTACAATTGAATATTATAGGTATACTATAATCAGATGATAAAGTGACATGGATCAACTCTCCCGAATTAGTGTCATATGCAGTACGTATTTCTGCCTCAAGTGTTAGTGCTCGCCATTGTAGTGTTACATATTGGTGGGTAAGACTCAAACTCAAAATATATTTATTCACATGGATCTATACAAAGATTCTTGTGACGCGTCTATATAATTCTAAAAACTACCACCGGATCGGTAGTAGTTTCAGACAGCTGGGAGGTTTTCACACTTGCTTGGTTTCTAAGAGCGACATACCAGTAACATTAATGGTGTGAATAGTTGATGATTGTTTTGTCATCAGGAGAACCTGCTTATTGGCTTTATTATCAAAACTATCTCTAAATTTCTTTTTTATCACACCTCACGTGAACGGATAGAACAACTATGCTCAGATTTTTTGTTGCTTAAGGTTCTTATGAATTTTCTTTCCATAAGAACCTTGAATAAAAGAAAAAAATAGATTTTTCATGCTACATTTGCATAGATAGAGACTGTCAGAAGCTATCAAAGTCTAGCTGTACGAATATGACTGGATCGACTAATTATAACACAAAAAGCTTTCGTTGTTTGACTACACCGAAATAACATCAGCCACGTATATCACAAGGTGGGAGCAACATTCTATTCCGAGAGACCAGAAGAGTATCCTTAATTTGCAGACATAATATAAATTTTATAATTAAAGCGCAGTAAAACCATAAGAAACCGACTCCAAAGTCCAAATATTTTACCACCACTTGGCGAATTGGCATTTATGCATCTATATGGTCTATCTTTGCAGAAAATAACCATCAAAATCAGTTCGATATTGTGGGAGTAATCGCGTAACATACAGCCAAATTGAGAACCTCACTTTTTGGATTCGGATAAAAAGTGTGTCACTTTAACCATGGGCCGCAGCCGCGTTTGAACAGCGTCAATCAGAGCCACACATCATACGCCTAACTGTTTATGTGGTTGCCAACGACCATTTACTGTTACAAGATAAATGTGCATTCAACAGAACCTGATCGCGTTTATAAATATTGGCTTTAGCAGCAGTGCCACAGCTCTGCTACTGTGGCACTTGAGATACGTATACAATAGCAGTGGTTTTTGTATTAAGTACAAATTCATTTTTAGATGTCTGTATTGTCTTTTTTTTAAATTTTAAGACAGCGAACAAACACTCGGTTCTCCTGATGGTAAAAGACCACCGTTGCATATAAATAAACAAATAATAAATATCCCTGGACAAGTAACACAAATTGAATCTAACGCCAAAGTAAGCAAATTATATGCTTGTGTTATAGGTGTCAACGATTCTAATACATTGAAATACTTGAATATATATAAAATTAGATTTTGGTGTATGTATCGTATTTACATTCGTACGCATGCAGTAAAGAGTTTATTACAATATTACACACAATTAATAAATTGTTCAAACTCATGCACGGCTCTTAGCTATAAATTACTGTATAAGTAAAATACACACATTTTTATAGTACTACTATTTAAATTATGCACGTTTTACTCTTTTTACACTTCATACTTTTATTTTAAAATTGGCTGACCTAATCTAAATTCAAGCAAAATGATTAATTATGTAATAACAACTCTATCGATATCTTTAAAATACATTCGGATTTCCGAAACTTGACGAATATAGCCGAAGCGCATAATTTAAATAGTATTACATTACAGAACTAACATCCGACTGGAACTTAAGATTATTTGAATTTAGATTTAACACCAGAGCCTCTACCATGAGTTTGTATAGATTACGTACGGTAAGTTACGTGTCGAAATCTATAACACTTTTGGTCTAAAAACGTGTTTCTCTTAGTTACCACTAGAGACGCTGTTTAAAGTTTTCATACATATAATTGACAGCGACGATAGCGAGTGTAGTAAACTTGACAAACCGTAAACTCATGGTAAGGGCCCAGAATGGAACTTGAGATAATTTGAATTTAGATTTAACACCAGAATGGAACTTGAGATCATTTGAATTTAGAACAAAATCATGCGCGACCGAGGTTATCAATGGTCCGTAGCTCGCGCGCTACAAATGTACGAGAATCAACAGACGCGAGTACACCCGCACGTAGTGGCGTAGCGCTGGCGTCGCATTTGCGCGCGTGTGCACCGACACTGTTTGTATACAGAGACGCGTGTAGGCGCGGGCTGGTCGCTGACACCGGCGATAACCTTTGGAATGATGTCAGCTGAACACAGAACCCGTTTGTAGTTAAATGTTCTATTTTTTTACACACACATACGTATTTACATCTGTCATAGAGTCCCTCGCGGGGTAGTGTTAAGTGTCTCCACTCGTAAAGACCTAGTAATAATAAATAAATAATACGTCAACTCACAAACACGCCGGTTTTGGAAGCTGTTGACACCACCCTCGGATAAAACCCGAGCGATTTCACTGTCAACCTAAATCTCCCTGGGAACCTATATAAAATGGGCAGAAATACTCAAAAAGTATACATTTATATGTATAGAAAGATAGTTATATAACAGTACATCTAGACTTGCCGACTTCAAAATCAGAATTAGCTGGTAATATTAATTTCATGAACCGGAATATATTATAACCCCTTATATTGTTCAGAATACAAATTTGTATCAGAAACTAGAATTAGGTAGTATTTGCAAGAAAAAAAATAGAACTTCAACGTAAACCTAGTCTCGTAAATATAAAAACTACAATTTGCTTATTCAATTAACATTTTTCTTGTGATCCGAAAACGGAATATTTTCCCGTTATTTTCAGTCCCATACATACTGTGAATATGACGATTACCCTCACTCTCAGTATACCGTACATCAAAACTTTAACAGCTTTACAACGTGCGGAGTAGAGAGAGCAGCGGCTATGGTTTACTGCCGTATTACCGACTGACGACGGTTTTAATGATTCCCTTGACTCTCGTTAAACAAGCTTATTAATCCGCAAGTCTCAGAGATTCAACTTTGTTTTTTTTTGTTAAATAATAGCAAAATGCAGAAGGCTCTCCTATTTGTAAGACATCCGTTGCCTACAGACGGATGGTAAATTACAAAATTTAGAATAGATAAGGGAAGGATTTGTATCTGGATGAGTTGCGGCACAGCACTCTATTACCATTGGTTTTGTTGGTGATAGCCCATTTAACCTTTGCTCTTTCGAGGCAGGCAGAGAGGGCACATGGTCTATTCTGCTCAACGAACTCGGGCCAACACGTAGGAAAATTATTGCAGAAGGACTCAGAATATCCTACTATCATGCGAAAGTTTGTATGTCCGTTTGTTACTCCTTCACGCAAAAACTGCAGAACCGTTTTTCATGAAATTTGGCACACACATAGATGGTAACTTGGATCAACACATAGGATAGTTTTTATCCCGAAAAACCCACTTTTTATCCTGTGCGACTACGCGGGCAATAGCTAATAGTAATATTAAGTAACTTGCTGCAATATTACTGCAGTTACATTTGTAATTATATTTTTAATGTTAACATATCTTTTAGTACTATTTACGATGCGTAACGGATGACGTCACTCCTTGTATTCACAGCGCTGAGCAAATTGAAGTTTTTTTACTGTAATACCTGAGAATATTATGTAAATAATATATGAAGTGGCGTTGAACGATTGGTCTAATATACATT
>NJDD01001180.1:584948-602018 GCA_002245505.1 Calephelis nemesis | reverse complement strand
AGAGAGAGAGAGAAAGAGAGAGAGAGAGAAAGAGAGAGAGAGGGGGGGAGTACTATATTACCCGTTTATGTATGTTATGGGCACATAGGGTCGTTGTGCCTGATCGCGTCCACTTAGTGGAGTTTGCAGGTTTAAGGTATAATATAAAAATGTTCTAGATATAGTTTTGAATTAATTAATATTGTAACCCAGCCGTAGTATAGTCTATTTTAGGAGTAGGCTAAGTTTTAGCCAAAATGTCTAGTGATTATTTTTTAATAATTAAAACAATTTTCCCGTGTTGGTCCGGGCTCCTTTGTAGAATAGACCATCTGCCTTCCTTGCCAGGCAGCTCGTAAAAGGCGAGCATAGGCCTGCCGTCACTAACACCGTGACTTCTGACTAGGTGGTAGAGTTTACCTATTCCTGCCGCCATAACGTCATGACGTGTTCCGGTTTGGAGGGTAAGGTAGCCGGTAAACTTACTTTTGCTTGAAGCCTAACATACCGGCCTCTGGTTGGCAACGCACCCTTACCACCTTTGGTGTCTCTAGGCGGCGGGAATTTCTTACCATCAGGAAATCCGTCTGCTTGTGTGCCTTCCAATGTCATATAAAAAAAATCGAAATATGGCGATTTGATCAATTTGCGTCCACCAACTTATAAAGGGGTTAAGGGGAAATTTTATTACGAAATTTGAAAGAAATATTGGGGTTCAACTATTACTGTATAAAATACATATGTTCACGCCTAGTCCCTCGCTGGGTTGGCAGAGAAGAGTACCAAGTGTTACTAGCTCCCTTACAATAATTAATTTTTTCATACAATAAAAAGCTGGTCGTGGAGATTGTGGTGACAAGAGTTGGCCGTGGGTTAAAATTGACCATGGAAAGTCAACTTAAGTCTTCCCAGGTAACTTCAGAAATAACATCTATTCACTTTCGTAATATATGTCTGTTCTGGTAAACTTTCATCTGCCATTCTTACAACATGAAAGAACCAACGGAACATGCCCTTACTCATTATTGTACCAACACTTTTTTAATCCCACTCCTTCTCGGATCTCACTGCTACGAATGATGCAAATCAAACTATCTACCCCTACTAAAAGCACTACCTGGACAAGCAAACTCATGTGATTATTCCAGCACTACTACGTTAACTAAAACTCTTGAATACGTTATGGGTACACCTCTTTCATATGCTATTTTGGTTTCTTTTCGTATTTAAATGTAGATACGCCTTTTTCTTTCCAATCAACATTCATTAGTTTATCACTTTTTGCATCTTAGATGATTTGGAGCCCAAAATTACATCATTGATTGTTTATGTCAAACAGGTCACCACTATGTAGGTCATATATCATTTTTCTGTTTTTATTCAAAATATCTTAATTCTAGAATACAGACATTTTAAAATATTTAGTAGATTTTATTGGATCTGCAGGTAGTAAGTAAATTTTCTTTTATAGATTTCACATTAAGCACGTCCATTTCACAAAAAAATTTAGTTTCCTTCAATTTTTTTCCTAACTATTATTACCTATCGTGTTCCCTCTTTCATTCTTGAAATGCTCTTTGTCTTTATTATTTCTAATGAAAACATCGTGATCCGGGATAGAACATGTGCCGGTTGGGAATAGGATTGTCACCAATCGCATTGTGGAACTAAGTATCTTAGGCTAACCGTGCGTGACCTAGTTGCATCTATGTCAACTTCTTTGTGGAATAATGACTAAATAATGGCCTGAATATACTTACATAATTGTGTATTTAAAATTTATCATACAGCTGCTTGTGTATAAGTGGAAGAAGGCAGAAAAAGTTTAATGCGCTTGTTCCATTCCGGAGCGGTGTCGGGCACTAGTCCTGAAGGGATGATACAATGCACTCTACCGACTACCATCTATCTATAAATGTCTGATTCAATTTTATAAAACAGTTACGTGAGATTTAGTATTTAAATAAAAGTGGACGCAAACTGGTATATAGTATAATCCGTCCATCCAGTTTGCGTCCAGGTAAATTTCGACATCTATATCTTTTCCTATTACCATAATTAAGTGGACGCAAATTGGCTATTTAAATAAGCATAATAATAATGGTAAAAATAAGATAAAACCCCATCCTTATGACATATTTCTTTACATTAAAATAAAGAATCAAGTTAGAAATAGAAAGATGAGTTTGTCCACCCTAGACGCAAACTGACTAATTCGTTATATTGGTATACCAGTTCGCGTCCACCTCATTTTAACTTTAAAAAATAAAATAATCAATCAAAATCATCAATATCTTTATTTTTTTTAATCATTTTCAAGGCCTAGGAACACATACAATCTTTACTTAAACTTAAAACATTGAAAAATTACGTATGAAACGCGCACTGGTTCACTATTTTTTTACTAAACTTATGGACACAACTTTTTATATAGGTAAGATTAATTATTTTTTTTAAACAGGAAAAAATATGCGAACAGTTCTTTTGTCTGTGTATGTGTGGTCCTAATATATTGTATAATAGGCAGAAACGACTTTTAATTTACCTAATTTGTTTGTACACTTATTTTTAAGGGTTTTTTAAACGGTGTCCACGAAATGGACGCGAACTGGTGGGTGGACGCGAATAGGCACATATACCCTATCCAATCCCGGGATGTGATGCTTTATTTCATCACAAAAATAGCTGTTTCAACGAACTTCCTTTCACCCGTTTAGCTTGTTTTAGAAAAAAAATATATTTTCCTAGTTTCCTTACAGCAAACGGGACAAAAAGTATCACATAACTGTCTCCTACTTCTAAGCTACCTCCCTATTATTTTTCAATCAAATCGGTTTTGCCATTCTTGAGTTATTAATAGTAACAATAAATATTTTGTTCCCCGACCTGGGATTCGAACCCGATACCTCGTCAACTGAAGTCCAACACCGGATTGCTGCACCACATAGGCCATTTTAAACATATTTTTAATACAAGAGGTTGGCAGTATGTGATATAGATCTAAAAGTATCTTTGTGCCAGTGTCGATCCGTGCTCCTTTGCAGAATAGACCATCTACCTACCTGCCAGGCAGCTCGTAAAAGGCGAGCATAGGCTTACCGTCACTATCACCTTGACAATGTGGTGCAGTTTCGTAGCGACACATCTGGATTGGTACCATCGCCTTACCTATTCCTGTCTCTATGACGTCAGTGCTTGCTGTTGACGTGTTCCGGTTCGGAGGGTAAGGTAGCTGGAAAACTTACTTTTGATCGAGGCCTAACATACCGGCCTCAGGTTGGCAACCCACCATTATCCACTTTGGTGTCTCTAGGCGGCTTGAATTTCTTACCATCAGGAAATCCGTCTGTTTGCCCTCCTATATCATAAAACCTGACGCTATGGTGGCATGAAAAATTAATGCGGTTGAAAAGTAACTATCACCAGCCAAAGATGTAGTACTACTGTGCTACTTTCCTACTATGGTAATATGTCTAAGCCCTAAGGAAACATAAAATAAAGTATCTTCACGCCCATATCCCCGAAGAGGTGGACAGAGGCACAACCAAGGCACACACGACTAGCCGAAGACACTAGTCCCACAATGTAATAGGTGGTAAGCCAATCGCCAAAACAGACACATATCCAACCCCGACAACAATACATTTTTAATCATAAAATTTGAAAAACTACATTTTCTTTTTTGTTGTCCGACTCGGGAATCGAACCCGTGACCTCATGAAGTCAAGTCCAACACCTGGACCGCTAGACCACTGAGGCGATACATAAAATAAACAGGTACTACTCTCTAATGGTAAATTAAAATATTTACCTCAAACATTCAATCATACTTTTTCTAAGTCTTTACCGGCTTGTAGAAAGATTTTTATTTTAAGCTTTTTTTCTTAGCCATGATATTGTTTTAATAATTAGTCGTAAATTGAAATTGAAACGAGCGACACAAGCGACACGTCTGAGTATCTGCAGGGGACTGAAGTGTCACATGCCGCACTCCCCCGTTTCATGATTACTATGAAATAAGTGCGCTCGAAAGTAAATGTCTTAAGCGACAAATCACTTTTTTTGACATTATAAAAGTAATTAGAAAAAAAATTAAAAACTGAAACACTCACCTATTAGGTATAATACTTGTCTATGTTTATGTTAAGTCTGGTGTCGATATTTTCACAATTGAAGTAGACAGAAAGCAAAAGCTTTCAAAAAAGGGTTAACTTTTTGATTTTTTTCTATCGAGCAAAGTGAAATGAATCGTGTTTTGGAAACACTAGTCTAGTAAAGCATATTCATGTTAATCTTGTGTATTTTTGTCAGCAAGATCTATGATTGCTTTGTATGAAAAAAGCAGTAAAGTGCTGACGTATTTAGCGTATATGGCCCCTTAACTAATTTTGATGTATTAGGCTAAACTTAGATTTTTAAGTATCCTTAAGTTTAAGATGGGTCCCGTTGTACTTCTGTAATGAGCGAAAAAACGAATCCAAATGAAATTTATTTCATTCAAATCTGATATATCTTGAAGTAAAACTGAAAGCCTTAAATGAAGGTAACCACTTCAAAAAAAGACTGTTCTTAGCGAAAGAAGCTGAGAGAGCTTGATCGAGCTGGAGCTTTCTGTACACGTTACATGTCGGAAACATGTAGTCCGGGCTCCTTTGTAGAATAGACCATCTGCCTTCCTTGCCAGGCAGCTCGTAAAAGGCGAGGCACCGTCACTAACACCACACATCTGACTAGGTGGTAGAGTTTAGCAGCGACTCGCCCGGATTGGTACCGCCGCCTTACCTATTCCTGCCGCCATAACATCATGACGTGTTCCGGTACGGAGGGTAAGGTAGCCGGTAAACTTACTTTTGCTCGAGGCCTAACATCCCAGGGTCAGGTTGGCAACGCACCATTACCACCTTAGGTGTCTCCAGGCGGCGTGAATTTCTTAACATCAGGAAATCCGTCTGCTTGTTTGCCTTCCAATATCGTAAGTAGATACATAACATTAATATTATGTAGGTACCAAAACATACTATTTGTTGTAACGATAATTTTCGCACCAATGTGCCACGTGATTGTGCCTCGGCCTACCTCTTCGGGGATATGGGCGTGAAGATACTTACTTACTTATTTAGTACGTAGTACTTAGTAGTAAGTACTTCATTAATTTTGTATAAAGAAACTGCTTGAATGGGCAAATACTTACAGCTCCGGCTACTTCGATGATAATTTTATCGTACGCTTTCTTATACGGATCTTTTAGTAAAAGCGGTCTTTGTGGATACACTTCGTCTAAATATTCAACAAGGACTAGACTTTCATATATGGCTGGTACACCTTCTTTGACCTCAAAAGAGGGGACTTTACCTAAAATTTAAAAAAAAATGTGTCACGGTTTGTGTATTCTGTGCAAGAATAGAGTAAGTAATATACGAGTATTTACTAAATACATATTGATTTTTAGTACTTAATTCATTTGTTTACATAAAAATTAAATATTATAAGGAGAAGTTTGATATGAAAAAAAATACAATATTCTTAGTTAGTGTTGTGTTCGGCCGGCAAACCTCCTTATGAGGTTAAGCGATATGGTTAACGCTAGCAAGTTAAGGGTCCATGTACGCTAAAAAGGGTAAAATATGTCAGCAATACAACTTTTTTTCATACAAAATAATGGTGGATCTTGGTGACAAAAATACACAAGATTAACATTAAGACTAGTGTCTCCAAAACACGATTTATTTCATTTCACTCAATAGAAAAAAATCAAAAAGTTAACCCTTTTTTGAAAGCAAAACCCAACATTCTACTTCAATTATAAAAATATCGACACCAGATTTAAAACAAACATAGATAAGTATTATACCTAAAAGATAGTTTTTCAGTTTCAGTTTTTATATTTTTTTCAAATTACTTATATAGTGTAAAAATAGTTATTTGACGCTTAAGACATTTACTTTAGAGTGCATATATTTCATAGTAATCATGGAACGGGAAAGTGCGGCGTGTGGCTCTTCTGGCTGAATAAGTGTAGGGCCTTAATGTAATATACAGTATTCTATCTTTACACACAGCGGCGAAAACGCCTTTATAAAACTATGCGGTCTTGGACCTAGCACCTATACCATTACATCGGTCGGATATTGATCGATGTACCTAATAGCCTTTTTTCAAGCGTGTGATTTGTGAATGCTATTTTGGTTTAATAAGTGTCATTTTTTTAGTAGTTAATTTGCCCCTTTCTAGGGCCGGCTAAAACCTTAAGCCCATGCTGCCACGTCTTCCGTATTAATTATTTCTTATACAATCATTAGTCACATGTCTTCCGTATTAATTATTATTATACACAGTCATTACTCACTATTTACAAAGTCAGGGTCTTGTGTAAAGCGGTGGTCACTTTACACAAGCTCACTTTGGGAGATATAGCGGCAGCGAGGAAATTCACGATACACTAATTTCTTCATGATTATTTCATTTGTGTACTTTCACTAAACAATATCAAACTAATTTCCACCTAAATTAACTAATTTTACTCATAAGACTTTAACACTAAATTCAATAATTGAGAAAAAATTACGACCATCTTCATTCACGATGGCGCCAAAACTCCTGTAGTTATATTTAATTTAAAAACAAGATCGAGTAAAAATACTGTATATGACATTACCGTGACGCTGAGTTTGCAGTTCAAAGTAATTGGACCTTTTTCTAACGACATAGACTCCGTAGAGAATCGTAGAGCGTCGGTGTCCGGTAACCGTTATGTTAAGCCGATTGTGCAAGTCTACCGGCTAACCTACCTTAAAGAGTGAATGTCACTATGGCAGCAGGTATAGGAAAGGTGACGATTACCTACCGGGACAAACAGTGGTCTTAGAAATAACCCTTGTAACCTATGCTCGTCTCTTGCGACAGGACACTACTGATAGCAAGCTCAGTTGGTCTATTCTACGCAGGGAATCCGAACCAACTCGGGGGAAAATCTTTTATTAAGTAATAATAAGATACTAACCTAGAAGATTTTTTTGGAGAAACCAGTCTGGTTTGTCCATGAGATTTATATTAACAATTTGGTAATCAATTTTCTTTGCGTTTAGTGCTAAAACTGCTCTTTGGGCGAATGGACAAAATCGCATGTTGTAAAGTCGAGGCTTGCCTTCGTAATATGGTGGCTCTGGGTCACCTGAAAAGTATAACAACCATAATTAAAATGTAGTAAGGTGAAATGTGTCGCAACCGTGAACTCTGCTTATAATTTTTGTGTTCTTGTTAATAATAAGAATTTGCACGCCCATATCTTTGACTCTTTGTTCTTCACTCGCTATCTTCTTTTACCTATTACGTAAGGGATTCACGTAGAAGAGAGAAAAATGAAACCAAACCTAATTCAGAAACGCACTTCTCAATTACATTTATCCTTTTTTTATTTGATTTTGCATACTTAACAGTAGCGGAATAATACAATGATTGGAATGTATACTATACTATATTACTTTACTACTTTACTTAACTATATTACTATAGGTACTATACATACTAGCGGCTCGGTACGTGTTTCGCTACGTACAAACTGAAATGACATAACACAACAAAACAAAAAAAAACAACTGAAAAAAGATTCAAAATGACAGCACAATCCCCATCTGAAAAAAAATTCAATTTGACTGAAAAGTAACCCAATAACAAAAGGATCCGCCATTTATTGAATTCATTTGTTACAAAAAATGTAATAAATAAAGAACCGCCCAACCGATATTTTTGAAACCTCACATAAACCATAAGTAAATACTAGATAGTCCGAACAAACCCTAAACATTTGGTTTTGATAGGTGAGCCCGTTCTTGAGTTATAAAATTACAAAGAAAAGTGGAATTGATTTTTATATAGATAGGCGTGGCTACCGCGCCGCGTATAATAGAACAATCGTTCTACAACAAACTTGTAGATTTATTAAATTAGCGATTGTCGGTACTTCTCACTATTGACTAATTATTCTTATAAACTTAAAATATATAATCTTCATTTTATTTAGAAAATATTTAATACTCGCTGCCTACCCGGCAAGGGACTTGACGTTAAGTTTCAATTTCGAAAATGTGATATTAAAAAAAAGGTGTGTGCGATTCACAACTGAAACACAACAAGTGAAACAACACCAGTGAAACTTCAGTAAATCGACAAAAGAATGAGATGAAAATATAATATTCTACACATTTTTGTATTTGTGTCTCTTACCTGTCGTTTTTTCCGTTGCGTCCGGTTTGAAATCACAACGATTCTAAAGAAGTTTCACTTCAAAAAAAAGATTGTGTAAATAAAACTATTTTTTACCTGTAATACAGTTTGAGCAATATAAACTTTGAGTGATGGATAAACAACGTAGTTATTAATCAATCAAAAAAAAACTTTATTCACGTGAACCAGTGGTACAAGTGTAACACAACACAACACAAGTGGTACAAGTGGTACTAGTGCGCGTTGACATTTTTATATACTACCACCGGATCGGTATCGCGGTCTCACACTGAGAAGATCCGGCGAAAGAAACTCAGTGGGCTCGTCTTTTTTCAATATTAATAGTTACATTAATACACAATTACAATTTAATTTTATCAACTGGCAAGCCCTAATTTACGTGTTTCGGTGATTCACTGTCATTGACGATCATAATATTATATATATATTCATATTATGCTAATATTAAAAACTAGTGAATATGTGCTTCTTGGATTTCTAAAAAAGGAAGAGGTTATGTTTTTTATTATTGTATATGATTTTACGTAGGTATCTTAATCGATTTCTTCGTAATTTTATAACTGATTTTAAAAGTTTTTTTGGAATATGCCTAATTTTTGTGTACTTTAAAACTTTGCAATTTACTAAACAAATTGCATTAAAATGTATAACTTATTTAAAATTACTTTTATTAAATAAATGCTTTTTTACAAAAATAGAGCTTTATAATAAGGTTCATACCTTTTTTTAAATGTTTGGAGTTGAAATTAATATTCCTCGCCATATTGCCTTCGCACGTTCCTCTACAGCACTGCGTAATCAATCAACTGAACGACTGGCTTCAGTATTTTGTGCGGCCCAAATATATAAGACATAGGGGCTATAATCATATTTCCACAATAATGTATATCAGAATGACACAACAACTGTTAACAGCACCTACTTGTTGTGTTGTTTTTGATATATACACAATGTTAAATAATATTATGAAATCGATAGTAAGTATATAAAAATGAATATTTCGCGTGTTTATCTCATCACGCCTACACCACAGAATACTATAGATTCTAACGCATGCCTACACGAATGGACCAATTTGGCAATAATAATTTGGTTCTGGTAGTTATAGACGGCTAGGTCTTTTGAAAAAAAGGGGTAATTGCAGGAAAAATGCAGACAGAAATTTTAAGTGAAATTGTTTTATTAATGCCCATATCCGCGAAGTAGTAGGCAGAGGCAACCTGCGCGGGCACCCATAACTAGCCGAAGACACTAAGTAAACTCGTATAAAAAATTCCAGGGAACACTGTTTTTATTAGAAAACTAGCTTCCGCCCGCGACTCCATCCGCGCGGATGTCGGTCTGAAAAATTAAGATCTATTTTTTTTTTACTTATTTTTCCAGAATAAAAAGTATCCCATTTTATACCCAGGATAATAAGATATAATAATACCGAGTTTCATCGAAATCGAACGGTTAGTTTTCACGTGATGCCTGAACATACAGACAGACAAAAATTTTTTTAATCACATATTTGGGTTTGGTATCGATCCAGTAACACCCCCTGTTATTTATTTTTTCAATATTTTCAATGTACAGAATTGACCATTCTACAGATTTATTATGTATACTTAGATTTAAAAAAAAACGACGGGTACTACTCCGTAAGTGCCGGCAGAAGTGAAAACTTATTTGTTAACATTGTGCATTTTTGATATTTTGGATTAGTTAGAGAATAATTTTGCACGAATTGCTTTAATTATCAGTATGAAAGTACTGTCATTTACGTGGTAGAATACAACATTAATTTATTGCTATCGTACACAAACATGACAACACGAACGAATTTTCGATCAGCAGTTACTCTTGAATCTCGATTAATGCAAAATTGGAATTTGGAATCTGATCTGTCATTTTAGGTACTCTCGAACACAATACTAGCGAATTATTTAACTTTAATTAATAATAAATAATAAATTATTTCAGCGAATTCATTGAATTTTGTTGTGACTGTATTATTGTTATCATCCGCTATTATTGTGTTTAAGAGTAGGTACCTTAAATGACATATCCGACTCAAAATTCCAATTTGCATGAAATCGATATTCAAGAGTAACCGTCCAGGTCACGTTTCCTGACGCAAGTTTAGAAGTTTTTGCTTGTAAAAATTGTGTTGCCTGACCCGGGAATCGAAACCGGGATCTCACAAAGTCAAGTCCATCACCGGACCGCTAGACGGGTTTTCTTATTTTTTATTCATTTAGTCTTCACTTCATTGGTTTGTAAAATTAAATTTTTTCCATGTTATGCAGAGATTTAATTTACAAAGGCGTGCTTACATTAAATTTTAATGTATCCACTCATTTGTCAAAATATGTTGTTTGTAGAAAATGGTAGAAAATAAAGCTTGTGGAGTTTTGGCGCCATCGTTAATGAAGATGGTCTTTTTTTACAATTATTGAATTTAGTGTGAATTATGAATAAAATTAGTTAATTTAGGTGGGAATTAGTTTAATTTTGTTCAGTGAAAGTGCACAAATGAAATAATCATGAAGAAATTAGTGTTTCGTGAATTTCCTCGTTGCCGCCAAATCTCCCAGTGAGCTTGTGCAAAGTGACCACCGCTTTACTCGAGACCCTGACGTGACTTTGTAAATAGTAACTAATGACTGTACTAACTACTAATGAAGTCTAGAGATTATTAACCAAGTTCAAAAAACAAGGAGGTTCTTAATTCGGCCTATATTTTTTGTGTATGTCCATCGAGTTCTCCGATGTTTCTGAACCGATTTACCTAATTCTTTTTTGTTTGATGCGTAATAGTTTCAAATTGTTCCCATAAAAATTTGATTCAGGTAGGCCCATAGGTTTTATTTTGTGAGTATTTTATCTACTTACACCTATCCCGATGTTTATTTTTATTAAATGAAATCATATAGGCAATAAACTAATCGTTGGTCGTAGATGGCCAGGACAAATTCATTTACATTTTTTTAAGCAAGCACACATCAATTTAATTAGAGGCTGTGGCACAGAGAATTCACATAATTTTAATAAAATGGAAACTCACCAAGTATGGGGTCTTTCTTCTTATAAAATAATTGTAATAGCGTTAAAATTATTTAATTAGAGCTCACTGATATTTTTAAATTATTTCTAAGTTTCTTTTAGTAACAGGATTTAAGATCGGTGTCGATACAAAGCGTCCTATCCGTATGACCTCTTTTAAATTTCATTAACGGCCGCTTATGTTGCCAGTGCCTGTCCAATATAAACGCTTAGAATCGATATATACCTAGTCTTGCCATAAATATTGTAATAAAGAAAAAAAATATTTTTTTAACTGCAAATAACATATATTACTTTTACAGTGTGTTAGTTTAATACATAAATATACAACAATTAAAAATATAAAAAGCTTATTCGAAGTGGTCTCCATTGGCTGCAATACAGTCCTTTAAACGTTGAGGCCAGTTATCAATAGAAGCACGCACTCTTTCCATGGGAAAATTCTTCACTGCCAATCGTATAGATTGTTTTAGGGACTCCAAATTATCATGGCGTTTAGAGCAAGCTGTACTCTCTAAAACTGACCATAAATCATAATCCAGCGGATTAAGATCGGGACTAGACGACGGCCAGTCTTCAGCTCTGATGAAGTCCGAAACGTTCGCTTCCAACCAAGACTGCGTGGACCGAGCTTTATGACCCGGCGCCGAGTCTTGCTGGAAGGACCATACTTGGTTATTGAACATGGTGATGTTAAGGGGCTTAACTACCTTATCAAGAATGGTATCTTGATACACTTGTGCCGATGTTTTGATACCTTTTTCACAAAAATATGGCTCAGTCACTCCTTCATAGCTAACACCCCACCAAACCATCACTGAAGTTGGATAATGTCCACGTTGCACTCTGTCGACTAATTGGGAAGCTTCCTTAGAGCTTTGAGCATAAATACGGTCATTTTGTTTGTTAAAATGTTGCTCAATTGTAAAAATTTTCTCATCCGTAAACAAAATTTTTCTGTGACCTCCCTTTGCGTACCGCTTCAGTAATTGTTTCGATTTTACGACCCTATTCTTCTTTAAATTATCAGTTAAGAAATGACCAGAGCGTCTCTTATAGGCTGCAAGTCCTAAGTCATCTTTTAAAATACGCGACATGGTTCTAGGTGCTATCTTCATTTCCCGAGATAAAATCTTTTGCTTTCGGACAGGATTTCTTCGAATTCTTTCCCTTACTGCTTTGACCACCTTTTTCGTACGAACACTACGTGGACGGCCAGATCTTTTTCTGTCACAAACAGAGGAAGTCTCATTGTACCTATTAATAGCCCGGTACACAAACATTTTACTAAAACCAAGTGTATGGAGAGTTTTAAAAATTGCATTTGGCTCCATACCTACTTTGTGTAATGCAATCACAGCGATTCGGTTCTCTTTATCACCCCACTCCATTTTAATATCGCAAAATATTGTACAATGTATTGGCGCCAAAATGAGAAAACACAATGAACAATCGTATAAAAATGACAGATTCGAAATTCAAATGTAATATTTTTTTATTTTTAAGTGTAACAGTATTTATGGCCAGACTAAGTATACTAAGTTGTTATTTATAAAAAAAATCTTTATAAAAGTTTATTAATTGTTTACTGTGTTATATTTATTTAGGTATTTTAAAAATATACAGTATATATTTATTTTATTTACTAGTTATAATAGTTTTATTTACTATTATTATTTACTTGGGATTATATAATGCTACACTATAAAGTATTAAATAAAGTTAACCACAATAGTAAAAACCGACTTAAAAAGTAAAAAGTAATAAAGATTAAATATTATTAACCTATCATTTATGTATGTTCTATTTACGAATAGGTTTGAAATCGGTGCCAAGCCTTAAAAGCTAATAATTACATTGTAAAATAGTATTAAATTGGCTTCGCAACCACTTGTTGTTTTTTAAGCTTACGTAATCAAGACCCTTCTTTCTTGTGGGGAACTCCCCACATCGAAAATTTCCAATTTTAGGATTATTAATAATATCTGAAATATTAATTGCCCATAAAGGGCTTGGCCTGGAGATAAGTTTGTATATACATACATATCTTCACGCCAAGTCTGTTACGGGGTAGGCAGAGAGTATCGAGTGCCAGACCTCACGATCCTGACTAACCTGTCTTGCTCCCTTCACATTCATTACCCTTTTCATACAAACACGCCAGTTTCGGAGACTTTTGACACCACCCTCGGATAATATCCGATTGATCTAATCGTGAAATGTATGTATATATTCATTAATATAGTAGATACCTAAGAATTCGATAATAGCGAGACTTCGCCTATAAACATTAACCGTTACATTAATATTAACTAACCGTTGCACAAAGATTTGAAATTGTTATTAACGGCTATAAATATCTTTTAGTACTCATTCTATAGTAAGTAAACAAAGAAGAGATAAATATTTAGTGTCCAATGACACTGGTCTGCCAAGTGCCAATATTTTACCACTATTTTAACATCTTTTGTTTAAAAGATGAATGTATAATAAAACTAAAAATTAAAATTTTTATTTACCTAACCTAACAATATGTAATGTAGCTCTTAAATCATCTCGATTAGGTCGGCTTCCAAACAAATCGTTCCACAAAGCATAAACAATGACACACGCAGAAACACACACACACACAGAGGGGGCAGGGAGAAGCAAGCACACATGTATGCACACACGCCCGCACGCTCATACACACGCACGTACATACAAACGCGTAACGCGATTGGTACCACCGCCTTACCTATTCCTGCCGCCATAATGTCCTGACGTGTTCCTGTTTGAAGGGTAAGGTAGCCGGTAAACTTACTTTTGCTCAAGGCCTAACATCCCGGACTCAGGTTGGCAACGCACCATTACCACCTTTGGTGTCTCTAGGCGACGTGAATTCCTTACCATCAGGAAATCCGTCTGCTTGTTTGCCTTCCAATGTCATAAAAAAAACCCTATTGTACTGTTGTTTCTAAATAGTGTCGTGTAGCTAACGAAATTAAGAAGCTGTTTTTAAGTTCATTTTATTTATTGTCACTTCCATTTTTAATTACTCTTAAATGGTAACAGTGATATTGAAGTTTTTACAAAAAAATTAGAAAATTTGCTCCCACCTATTCCTAAGTAGTGGCACGTAACTCAAATGGTTAGAGCATTTGTCGATTTGAGATGTAAGGGTACAAGTTCAAAACCTATCTGGTACATTTTGTTTTTTTTTCATTCTTTAAAATGTGCAACATTTAACCCCAGCACAAGGAAGTGCTAAAATAAAAAAAAGGTGTATGTGCGATTCACACACGATAGAAGTGAAACTTCAGTAAATCGACAAAAGAATGAGATGAATATACATTTGTGTCTCTTACCTGCAAAAGAATGAGATGAATATAAATTAGCGTCTCTTACCTGTCGTTTTTCCGTTGCACCCGTTTTGAAATCACAACGATACTAGTTGAACAACGAAACCGAAGAAGTTTGTTGACATGTAAGAGGTAACTGAATGTCAACTTGAACCGTCACATACATTCGGGAATCTGTTTTGAAAAAAAAAACGATCTCAGCGAACCCATAAAAATCCATGGAGCTACCACATACAATCGGAATTTTAGTAGATTTGTATGGGGCGCCATTTTGTTATGAAATTTCGAAACGGAAATTCCGAATGTATGTGATGGATCTTACAGAAGTTTTATATACCTATATACTAGCTGATCCAGCAAACTTCGTATCGCTTGACATTAATACTTAGACAGTAGCGCAGTCTGTCGGATCCGATGTGAAACATTCTAAAATCAATAACTACATATTATTAAAAAAATAATTAAAAAAATATTTTCCAGTGGACCAAATTGGGAATCTAAACCATTCTCGAATTCCCTAGAACACATACAAAAAGTTTCATCGACATCGGTCCAGTCATCTAGAAGGAGTTCAGTGACATACACACTCACAGAAGAATTATATATATAAAGATTGCGTGCATGCTGCGTTGGTGGAGCCGTTAATTTCAGCTTACACTATCTTTGCCTACTCGATAGTATTTGCCTACAGCTACGCCACAAGGTACGTATAAATGTGCCTAAACTTGGGAATGACCATTTTCAATCAGTATTCATTCATTCTCAAACGCCAAAGAGCTTCAGAGTGAGAATTTTTAAGATGAGGGTAATAAAGTTTTTAGAAGCCTTCATCAGAATCAACAACTAATTCTTTTTGTCGCAGATGTCTTATACACTAATAACAATTTCTCATGATTAGTTTTGTTACAGATGTCTATATGCACTAATAACAATTTCTCGTGCGGTAGCACTAGCCCGTATGCTAGCCTTTTCAAAAAAAAAACATTTTTATGTACCACTCAAATATATTTCTTGAATTTTAACATTAATAATCAATTTTATCTTCATCATTTTGGTTTAGTAATTCATAATTTACGTTTTTATTTTTGTGGCCTTCTATGAACTCCAACGCCACTTGTGGTGGTACTAGGTATTCTTGAACAACTGGATCCTTCAACATGTTGTTTGTATATTCCACCTGAAATTATTAATATTGTTTCAAAATGTTTACTTATTTCGACAAACAAATTTCAAATGGAGCTACAGTTCGCTAGCGTCTCAATAAATCGTCTGCAGGAAAACTATAAATAATAAATAAACATCTCTGGACAAGTTACATAAATTTAATCTAACCCCAAAGTAAGCAAATTATATGCTTGTGTTATGGGTGTTGGTCAACGATTTTAATACATAGAAATACTTAAATAGATACCAGAATAAATTTAATAAACACTCTGACCCGGAAATACAGACATTAAAATGTTCATCACACAAATGCCTGCCCCCGTCGGGAATCGAACCCGAGTCTCACGGTTGGTCGATGTAATTAGGCGTGTACGCTAGCCACTCGACCAACGAGGCGGTCAAAACTCGACTATCAAACATCACCTCTGAAAAATGAGAGTACTTATTTTCGGACTTACGATATATATTTCAATAAGTAACAAAACAAAATCAACACCAACTCAACTCAAAAGGTCAGGAAAGTATTTACCAATAACTTGTATTTGACAGGGTCCAATACACTTCTCTTGTCGTAGTCCTTAAACAACAGGATCCTCTCAAACCACACCCAGATCATATAATCGGCAAATCCTGGCTCACTGCCATCCAGGAAAGTGGTGCCGCGTAGTTTGAGCTGGTCTTGGATAAAGTCCAAACCCTTGTGATATGCATTCATGACATCTTCCGTTATACTTTCAGGAGATAAGGCGAGTTTGGAAAAAAATACGAATAGCTGAAATCATAGGAATAATTATAATTTAAATCAGTAAAGATTATTAATCGGTTTAGAAGTAAGTATCAGAGTTAATTCAGAACCTGCATTAGTCTATAGACCCCACTTTGCAAAAATTATAGTACTAAAAAATATAACACTATAAAAACAAATATGGCACTACAAAAACAAATGATCGTACAATACTTTCTAGACAATCCCTCAGACAAAAAATCAAACTCTTTTTTTAGCAGACAGGTAGACTAGGTACTTTAATTTGCCGAGAGATTAAAATCGACAAAGTAAAAATCTTATTTAGACGCCAAAAATAGGAAAATGACATAATGAAGATATGTATTGCTAAACCAATATTGATGTTTTAGGTAGAATTTAGATTTTCAAGTATTCTTAAGTTTGAAATGGGTAATAAACGAAACCCAAGAATTTTCGCTACTGGTTCAAAGTACTGTATGTTTTTCTTATGATATTGAAAGGCAAATAAGCAGACGGATTTCCTGATGGTAAGAAATTCACGCCGCCTAG
>NJDD01001180.1:573345-584760 GCA_002245505.1 Calephelis nemesis | reverse complement strand
TGCCAGTAGAATAAATAAATAAATAAATAAATAAATTTCACGCCGCCTAGAGACACCAAAGGTAGTAATAGTGCGTTACCAACCAGAGGCCGGGATGTTAGACCTTGAGCAAAAGTAAGTTTACCGGCTACCTTACCCTCCAAACCGGAACACGTCATGACTTTATGGCAGCAGGAATAGGTAAGGCGGTAGTACCAATCCGGGTGAGTCGCTGCAAAACTCTACCTCCTAGTAGGATGTCACGGTGTTAGTGACGGTAAGCCTATGCTCGCCTTCTACGAGCCCCCTGGCACAGGAAGGCAGATGATCTATTCTGCAAAGGAGCCCGGACCCACACGGGGAGATGTAAATTTTAGTGGATCCTTATCAAATTTACTATGCGAAATACGAGTAGGTATCTCATAGTAAAGCTAAAGGCCTCAATATAAAATAATTTTCTATAGATGCTAAGATAGCCAGGGACGGCGTTTCGGTATGGTGCGGTTGGGCAACCGCCCAGGGCGCCAATATGTAAAAGGGCGTCAGATCCTGTACGCTATGTATTATTTACCTTTTATTATGGTTTTCAACAGCATGTAGGGGGTGCCGTATAAATTACGCCCAGGGCGCTGCTATTACTAAAACTGCTACAGGAGATAGCTTGATCGAGCTAAAGCCCTATACACAGTACAACGCGTCATGAATAGATAAAAGTAGATAAATGATTGCAATATTTATCTACCTAAAATATTATTAGTTGTGAGGAATAATTATTTACATATTCAAATTGGCTATTATATTCTTTATTAATTAAGTATGAAAAAAGAAATTACACGAAAAGTAAAATACTTACAGCTCCGGCTCTTTCGATGATAATTTTATCGTATACTTTCTTATATGGGTCTTTTGGTTGAAGCGGTCTTTGTGGATACACTTCGTCTAAATATTCAACAAGAAAAAGACTTTCATATATAGCTGGTACACCTTCCTTGACTTCAAAAGATGGGACTTTACCTACAATTTTAAAAAAATATGTCCCGATTTATATAATCTGTTCAAGAATAGAGTAACTAATATATTTAATAAGTACATATCGATTTTTTGGAACTTAATTCACCTTAATTCGCTCTTAGTCTAGCTGTCCTGATGTTGGACTTGACTGCATGGGTTTATCAATTACCTATCTAATAAACAATGTTGTTAGGGATTGGTTATGTACCCGGTTGGCGATAGGCTTGCCACCTAACTCTTAGGGGATAGGGGCGTGAAAATACTTTTTCTTAAAATGAAAACTTTAAAGATTTTTACTCAGTTCAAAAAAACAAAATATTTTCGATTACAAAAAAAGTAGGAAATTAAAATTGTCAGATGTTATTATAAGATTAAAGCCGCGTTGCCCTATAGTGTGGTGACGGCCCTGTAGTACTGCACGGCTGTAGGTATTTAATTGAAAAACAGGGCCGAATTTAAATACTGCATATTACATTACCGTGACGCTATCTAGTAGGGCCATCGGCTCTCGACCCCGTACAGAATATAGAGGATACTCTTACAAGAGGTCAGCTGTCAACTAGCAGGCCAGCTGCTTTGCACATATTTACTTCTTAATATCAGCAAATTCGTCTTCTATTATCAATTTTTTAACTACAAATATCATTTATTACACGCTTCCAAATGTTGATTATTAAAGCTAACGTATCGAAGACTTACTCTCTTTCCAAAACGCAACGCCAAATTAAGACGTCATCTAAAGGCTCATATTAAGCTGAGCATCACTAGAAAAATCAAATCTTTACTAGGTGATGTAATGGTTGTCTACTTGGTTTTGAGACTAAGACAGAGGGGTGTAATTCTGCAAATTCAGTACTTTCGGGAAGCTTGAAAAAAGCCTGAGTTTGTAGTTCGGGCCAATTGGACCTTTATGTAACGACATAGCAACGTAGTGGATCGTAGAGCGTCGGTGTCCTGTAATTTTTATGTTAGGCCGATTATGCAACTCTACCGGCTAACCTATGTCCCAGATCGGAACATGACCCTGGTGTTATGGCGGCAGGAATAGGTAAGGTGGTGGATCCCTACCGGGGCAACCAGTAGTCTTATTGGAAATTAGCCTTGTAATGCTCGTCTTTTGCGACAGGACACTACTGACTCGGAAGCGCGGATAGTTTAGTCTACGCAGGGGATACGGACCAACTCGGAAAAAAACCTTTTATCAAGTATTTAAGAGATACTAACCTAGAGGATTTTTTTCGAGAAACCAGTCTGGTTTGTCAACGAGATTTATATTAACAATTTGATAATCAATTTTCTTTGCGTTTAGTGCTAAAACTGCTCTTTGGGCGAATGCACAGAATCGCATATTATAAAGTCGAGGCTTTCCTTCATAATGTTGCGGCTCCGGGTCTCCTGAAAAATATAATATACATAATTGATGTGGAATCGTGAAATGGTATATAGGTTATACCTATTTTCGAAACCTATAGGTATATGTTTTTAATTGATTTCTCAACGCACACCAAAATGTGGTAGAATATGTTGGTATTACAAAATATCTTTTGTAACAGTTCCTAACCCTATGTGGGTTTCAGCAAATAAATAAATTTCATTTTTCATTTTTTTATCCGTTAATTCAGGACTAATTTTAAAAAATATTTCTTTATTTGAAAAAGGGTGTTCCTGATGCGGTCCCATAGCCAACTAATCTGTATCTTGTTTTTTTTTAAATTTAAGACAAACTGAAGAAAATACTAATTTTTTTGTACGTAGGTCATTTTAAATTTTGCAATTTTACCAGGTCGCCAATTTTGACCGCCTCGTTCGCCGAGTGGCTAGCGTACACTCCTAACTACATCTACCAACCGCGAGGCTCGGGTTCGATTCACGACGGGAGCAGGCATTTGTGTGATGAACATTTAAATGTCTGCATTCCCGGTTCTGGGTGTTTATTAATTTTATTCTAGTACCTATTTAAATATTTCTATGTATTAGAATCGTTGACCATAACACAAACATGTAAATTGCTTACTTTGGGGTTAGATTCAATTTCTGTGACTTGTCCAGGGATATTTATTTATTTATTTATATTAAAAAATATACTTGAACTTGCAAACTTGCTTGAAAGATATGTCTTGTTTCAATTTTCTTAACATAAATAATTTTAATACAAAAATAAAATTTTATAATAAGGTTCATACCTTTTCTTAAATGTTTGGAGTTGAAATTAATATTCCTCGCCATATTGCCTTCGCACGTTCCTCTACAGCACTGCGTATTCAATCAACTGAACGACTGGCTTCAGTATTTCGTGCGGCCCAAATATATGACACAGGTCATCACAAATTTATATCTAGTGGTTAAAATTAGATTTTTACAATAATGTCTATCAGAATGACACTACAACTGTTAACAGTACTTGCTGTGTTGTTTTTGAACAATTACATAATGTTTAAAAATATTATGAAATTTAAATTAAATGTACATAAAGATGAACGTCACTTTGCATCGCATGGAAAGACAATTTTCGACCAATATTAGATATAGGCGGAAGGTTTTTTTGCAAATGTAAAGTTATTGATTTTTTTTCTCTTTGCACCGCATTTAATTATTATTATTTCTAATAAAGTTAGGTTGACTGCTAGAGAATGCCATGTAGCATTAAGTACATCTTTGTACAATATAGTGCATGAATCTATATACTTATATGTTAAAATCAATTGCTGTTCGTTAGTCTCGCTGAAACTCGAGAACGGCTGAACCAATTTGGCTATTTTTGGTTTTAAATTATTTGCTCAAGTCCAGGGAAGGTTTAAAAGATAAGAAAAAGGGGAAAATTGCGAGGAAACTGGGAAAATCAACATTTTAATTATTCCCATACAAACTGAACGGGTGAAAGGAAGTTCGCTGGGACAGCTAGTTTTAAATAAATAATTGCAGATAAAATACAGAAACAAATTTTAAGTGAAACTGTTTTATTTATTTTAATAAAAGCATCTTAAAGTCCTAAAGAAGGGGTAGGCAGTGTCACAACCTGAGTGGGTACCCACAACTAGCCGAAGATAAGTCTAGTAATGTGGTTGGTTAAATGTCCACCGGAGACATATCCAATTCCTAGCAACATTGTTTTTACTTGAAAACTAAAAAAAACATATTTTGTTTTAGTTGCCCGGCCCAGGGATCGAACCCGGAATCCCATGAAGTTAAGTCTAGCACCGGGCCGCTAGACCAGTAGTTCCCAAACTTATTTTTCTCGTGGACCACTTTCAAAACCTACTTTCTGGTTTTCTACTTACTTTACTGGTTTCAGTGGACCCCCTGCTGCTACATTTCTACCACATTGTTAAAGTCACCAAAAACAAATAATTGTGTCGCTTCTGAGTTCTGTCCCTATATTCCGATAGGTAAAATAAAAACGAAAAATGGTACACATACACTTTATTTATTAAAAGAATAGCAGGGGTGGAAAATGGTCAGTAAAGTCAGTAAAAGTCAAATTTTTTGGCTTAACTCTGTATAAGTCAGTTTTTTCGAAAAATGGTCAGTAAAGTCAGTAATTTTAGGATCAGTGGTTGCTAGAAACCAGGCCAGACGGCTAGTTGGCAGATTGAGGTGACAAAAATCCCCTATATTTTTTTTTCAGAAAGTTGCTAAGGTACCTTTTTTAAAGATTTTTTTCTATTACAGTAATTTCGAATTTCACGCATTATCGTGCATTGCATATGTAAGAAATTTGTCATCTTAATTGAATTTCAATATTATGAAAAAGATTGATCAGTATCAACAAATTTGTGTCATTCTCGGACAATGTACGTAGTACGTTGGTACATCGTAAAAAGCAGATTTATCGTTATAATTTTAATGTATAACGATAAAAGTAATATTTTGAGAAACTAAAAAAGACGTTTTTGTATCTAGCTGAATCAAAAAAGTAAATAATTTTCTATAAGTACAAGTAAAAAAATGGTTGAGTAAAAATAGGTACTATATTTTATCATTAATTAGCTGCCTGTTCCGGTTTCGCTTGGATGGTAATTTTTTTTTTATCAGAAATTGAGATGTAAGCTACTAGTGCAGGCGCTGTAAGGAGTTGAGTATGCAAAATGCATTCTATAAATTGTTTTGAACTGAGAAAAGCTTACCGATTATGATTCTGGATGTTGCCGGGAGATTTGTTGGTTAATTTTTTTACCCCCACCCCCTTAGATATCAAGTAAATGCAATTTATTTAAAACTTTTAAGTGTTTCTAAATAAATTGCATCGAGAATGGAATTCCACCAAGCACCGACAGTAAGAAGTATAGAATCTATCAAGTAAATGGACTGAACAAGTAAGTGCTTTGAAACCATTTCAATGATAGTTTTAGAGATGAAATTCAATTATTTCTTACGATTAAAAAAAGTTATAGTTAGTCAATTTAAAAAAAATGAAAACAATTTTTTTATATAAAAAATATTTATTAGGGAAAAGCAAAAGAACATTTTAATATAAATCAAACAAAAAATACAACTAATTAATGTTTTTTTTTATTTTGGCAATTATTAGATGTACATTTGCAGGGTTGAATCAATGATTCCGGTAATGGTCTGTTGTCAGTTTTCGGGGATACAATTTACCATCTTTTTTTCATAGAAAAAAAAATATTTCATAATAAAAAAAGATAAGGTGTAATGATGGTGTAAAGATAAAGATAGGCTGTATAATGTTTTGTCAGAATTTATCCATATACTAGCTGTTGGCCGCGGCTTAGCTCACCTGGCAGTTAATATATTTATTTAATTGGATTTGGATTAAAAACTGTATTCATAATTTGTTCCTTTTTTAAACGTAAAAGCTTAAATAAGTATCTAATATTTTTGAATAAGTAGCCCAAAAACAACATTTTATATTTCTTACTTAAAAAATAACGGAATTCGCGTAGGTGAAGTTACCAGTTGCGTGAGATCATAGGACAAGGCAAAGTCGTGAACAGATCTTCCCGCATAATCGGTGGACCGCGAACCAAGCCAATCAACATGGTGGGCGTTACAATCGCCAAAAATCACGATCTCCTCGGATGGAAACTGCTCAGATACCGAATCGCAAGCTATTTGTATGTCTCGAAATGCTCGACGACCACGTCTGTTTCGGCATTGCCGCTATGTGATCTGTACAGGCACGCGTCTAAGCAGTCTAAGGTCTAAGCTGTCTACGCGCAGCCAGAGTCTGGCTGCCAGACAATGGGCAGGTCTTTGCCTTCAAGATTGGCGAGGGCCGGAAACAAATTTAATATCCTCTCTGACTAAAGGGCGTGTGCGCTTTCGTCAGAGAGGATATTAAATTTGTAAGCGGTCCAAACGAGTGTTCCAGTACCCGTATTAGCGAACTTTTAATAAATGAAACTAGAGCGACGCAGCTAGTTAAAAAAATAGGAGTTTGAAAAAATACGCGTTCCGCCATAATATGTGTGTAAACATTAGGTATCTATAGCTCGTCTATTTATACTTTCAGTTATAATGTAGATAATAATAATCTTATCAATGAAGATTTCAAAGTTTGATAAACTAAGCCTTTGTCATACACACATATTTCCTTTTTTTATTACAAACATCCTTAAATAACAGGGACATTTAATCAATTTTAAACTAGACGAAATCTGCACGCCGTCAAAATCGTCAATTATTTTTTGATCAGTCATTAAGTCGAAATTTTTATACAAAATTGCGGTTTAATGATATCAGTTGATGTCTCCAAGTTCGGCGGTAAATACCATAATGTGATAGGTTGGCCATAGGTTTACTATGGCCAATTACATACAGCTAGATTTCACTTGTTTGGGCACCACATACTTAAGCCAAGAGTATATAGTGCCAGAAACAAGATCTTGTGGAAGACCCAGAGAACGTTGGCTTAAGGTCGTGAAAGTAGCTATTAGAGTCATCTTACTGTGTGCACTAACTTTGTATTAGATATTGTATAATCATTAATTGATTTAAATGAATGTATCATAAAATTAGTTTATCAGTTACATCTATACATAATAAATCTGTAGAAGGGTCAATTCTGTACATTGAAAATATTAAAAAAATAAATAGCAGGGGGGTGTTACTGGATCGATACCAAACCCAAATATGTGATTAAAAAAAATGTCTGTCTGTCTGTATGTTCAGGCATCACGTGAAAACTAACGGTTCGATTTCGATGAAACTTGGTATAATTATACGTTATTGTCCTGGGCATAAAATGGGATACTTTTTATCCTGGAAAAACACGAAAAAAAAACTTTATTTTTCAGTTAGGGACCGACATCCGCGCGGACGGAGTCGCCGGCGGAAGCTATTTTTAAGTAAATTTAAAAATTAAAAAAATAATTAACTTAAAAAAATAAAAGACAAAATTCTTTAAAAGTCATAGTAATTTTTAATGGGAATTCCATTTGCAACAATTAACACACACGTCATGTATGTATACTGTTATTTCTGAATAGAGCCGTTGATCCGGGTCCTTTGCAGAATAGAGCATCTGCCTTCCTGCCAGGCAGCTCGTTAAAGACGAGCGTAGGCTAACCGTCACTAACACTTTGACATCTGTTCAGGTGGTAGAACTCCACAGAGACTCACCCGTATTGGTACCATAATTTATTTTTTGGTATTGGTAAGCACTGTCACCATAGCGTCAGTGCTTGCCGTTGAAGTTCGGAGGATAAGGTAGCCGACAAACTTACTTTTGCTCAAGGTCTAACACCCCGGCCTAAGGTTGGCAACGCATCATTACTACCTTTGGTGTCTTTAGGCGGCGTGAATTTCTTTTCATCAGGAAATCCGTCTGGTTATTTTGCTGCGTGCGTGCGGCCAACAAAAAGAAAGTTGGATTTTTCCAATTATTCTAATAATAAAAAATGTTGGTCGGGATTGGACATGTGCCCGGTTGGCGATAGGCTTGCCACCTATCACATTGTGGGACCTAGTGTCTTCGGCTAGTCGCGGGTGCCCTGGTTGTGCCTCTGCCTACCTCTTCGAGGATATGGGCGTGAAGATACTTTACTTTACTTTTACTTTTGTTTGCCTTTACAAAAAAAAGAGTTGTGTAGCTATTACTGTGTATTTATTACAACGAATAATGTACATGTAATCGATGAGAGAGAAATTAAAAAGTTATTTTCAATTTTATTTATTTTCACTTCCATTTTAATGAATCTTAAATGGCAACAGTAATAAAAAAGATTTTAAGAAAAAAAATAGAAAATATACCCCATCCCCCCATAAGTATTTGGAATCGAAAGATTTTTTGTTAGTTTTTTTATTGAAAAACACATTCCTACCTCAACCATCTAAATTACCTTTTTGGACCCATTGCAACTGATTGAATTAAATGTCCCCAATATACAATCGAAAGGTATTATCGCGCGTAATTATTTGATTATTAAAATAGATATGTTAATACAAGGAAAGTGTTGGAAACAACTGTTAGATAATTTTTAAACATACATGACTGTTGACGAAACTTTTTATCTATTTATTTATTAAATGCTTTGTTGCACACAAAAAACAGAAATATACAAAAAGCAGAAGAGAAAAAACACAAAAGGCGAGCTTAACTGTAAATACAGAAATTTCTTCCAGCTAAACCAAAAAATTAAGATAAAATGGAAGGCTTTGTGTACAAAAAACGGTTGTAGCTATAATTAGAACAAGTAAAACATAAGGTATGTAAAAATGAAACAGAAATAATCATCATTATTGAAAATATTATGTTTATAGGCTATACAAGTTCATTATTGTGTCAGCGAAAAGTAATGTTCTTTCAATATTTTCTTAAAGATAAGTAAAGAAAGGCTGTTTATAGTACCTAGATAATGGATGTGGAGGAACTTACTATATACTTTATTTCTTTATTTTTGTAATTTTTCAAATTTAACATTAATAAACAAAGTTAAGCTTCGCAAAATAAGTGTTCTAACGATTTTTGATTGAAAACAATAACTTACTTTCAGAAATATGAAATAAATGTCAAGATAATCGATCCTTACACTGTCACTTAACCATATAGGGGCATAGATTATGTTTAAGTCAGAGATCAGCTTCGATATAGTTTATTTACTTCATCTATACTCCAACTTTATTAATAGCGAATTTGTGTAATGTCAAGTTCAACCTTGGAGTAAAGTTAGACTCACTGTAATCTACGTTTATTAATAAGACGGTTTTTGTTTATGAGATGACAGTTTAGGATAAAAGTTATCACCGCCCGTCATTTTAATTAGTCTTAAATTTTTTATTTGGGTACTCTAAGGTTACAATGTCATAATACCTAATATTCGAACTAAACTTAACTTTACCTTATCATTCAGCCTTATCAAATTCATGTTTATTTTGTTGGATTGAAGATATTTACCAATACCTGATACGAGAAGATAAGAGAGAGACTACCTATAACGAAAAACTTTTTAATCGTCTCTGGCACGATTAGGTTGTAAGAAGATATCCACTGAACAAACATAAGATATTATATATCACTCACTGGCTTCCGCCCGCGACTCCGTCCGCATCGGCGCGGATGTCGGAAGTGAAAAATTATAATTTTTTTTTTTATGTATTTTTCCAGGAAAAGAAGTATCCCATTGTATGTCATCGAAATCGAACCATTAGTTTTCACGTGATGCCTGAAAATACAGACAGACAGACAACATTTTTTTTAATCACATATTTGTGTTTGGTATCGATCCAGTTATTTAGTCCCTCTGCTATTTATTTTTTCAATATTTTCAATGTACAGAATTGAGCCTTCTATAGATTTATTATATTATGTACCTATAGATTGTATTAGTTAGAGTTAATATTGTATTAAGTATATGTATAGATTTAGGTTTCGTTCTATTTGTATTTTATGGCTTGGGTATAGCAAGTAGCAACCAATAAAATAACTTACCTATCGGGCTTGATAAACATATATTTAAACTCAATCCTACGGATCTTTCTTTTAAGAAGATTCCAAATTATTAGTATTTATGCCAAAAACAGTAGTAGGCAATATCTTACCCTAATCTAGAGCTCCCTGTTAAAACTATAACGATGAATCCATTTTATCGATATATTACGTACAACACTACAGAAAAACAGGTATTAATGGAATATGTCAAACACAACTTACAAGTACAAGTAACTTACCAAAACAAATCCATTAGAGTAAATATTAAAAATTCGAATGATTAAGTTGGTAAATACTCACTCAAAGAAAACACGAGTTGTCACTTGGTTTGTATTGTTGACGATGTAATAAGAATGTTAATGATTCGTTGCCAAATGAATTGAGGAAAGTAAGTGGTTTGACGCACCGGCAATCCTGCTCTCCAAACCGGAACACGATATAGGGAGCTTGGATGTTATAGCGATATTTGTGTCTTGAAGTTCTTTCCGCCACCAGGGCATTAGAATGGTGCTTGATAGCAAATTTTGAAAACAATTGTAAAAACCGTAGCTGAGACACCATCGATGTTACAGGTGCATTGCTATACTGCTGCTGGGATATAAGTAAAGTACTCTGTGCGGGATATTAAGCCTACGGTGCAAGTCTCCCGGCTATTTTACCCTCCCTGCCGGAAAATGAGAGAGTTGCACAGCACGCTACCATACTATACATAATATAATAAATCTGTAGAAGGGTAGATTCTGTACAGTGAAAATATTGAAAAAATAAATAGCAGGGGGTGTTACTGGATCGATACCAAACCTAAATATGTGATTAAAAAAATTTTGTCTGTCTGCCCGTCTGCCCTGCCGGAAAATGAGAGAGTTGCACAGCACGCTACCATACTATACATATAATAAATCTGTAGAAGGGTAGATTCTGTACAGTGAAAATATTGAAAAAATAAATAGCAGGGGGTGTTACTGGATCGATACCAAACCTAAATATGTGATTAAAAAAATTTTGTCTGTCTGCCCGTCTGTATGTTCAGGCATCACGTGAAAACTAACGGTTCGATTTCGATGAAACTTGGTATAATTATACCTTATTATCCTGGGCATAAAATGGGATACTTTTTATCCTGGAAAAATACGTAGATAAAAATCTTAATTTTTCAGTTTTATCAGGCGGAGACCGACATCCGCGCGGACGGAGTCGCGGGCGGAAACTAGTATATATTATTATATAATTAGATTTTTGTTAAAAAAGTGGAATTTAAATTTCAAATTTAAAGTGTTCACTAAACCGCTATAAAGTATCATAACGTTGATTATGACGTCATGTCTTGAAATTGTTATTATTTTTTACTAGTGTTTCTTGGGATGTCCCTTAACTGAAGTTCTGTGTAAGTGTGCGTCCACACTGCGAGCCTAGCGCGGTTGCGACGACCGACGGGCGCGAAGTATCAAACATATGAAACGCGCCTTTGCGTCCATATTGTAGTGACTAAGGCGGAAGCCTAGTGCGACGGTACTGAGCGAGACAGCGCGCGTAAG
>NJDD01001180.1:560712-571876 GCA_002245505.1 Calephelis nemesis | reverse complement strand
CGTCGAACCGCTACAAGAGCTCGCGCCTCACTGTGGCCACCGCACGCCCCCGCTCGCCGCGCCCGCATCAGGCTCCAGTCACCGCGCATTCAGTGTGGACGCACACTAATAATAGAGATTAGTAAGTATACTTAATGGTGTGTGGTCTA
This sequence comes from Calephelis nemesis, assembly GCA_002245505.1. Taxonomy (NCBI): domain Eukaryota; kingdom Metazoa; phylum Arthropoda; class Insecta; order Lepidoptera; family Riodinidae; genus Calephelis; species Calephelis nemesis. The sequence continues at coordinate 571,727 of NJDD01001180.1, read as the reverse complement.
GCAGTCTGGCGTCTTACTTGACTTCTAGTGCTTTCGATTTGCGGGTTCGATCCTCGGGTCGTGAAAAAGAAAAAGATTTTTTTAATTTTCTAATAAAATAACGTTACCTGGGATTGGATCTGTGCCCAATGGACGATGGGCTTGCCACATCACAATGTGGGGCTTGATGTCTTCAGCTAGTAGTAAGTGCCCTGAAAAGAAGATGCCCATTCCAAGAAAAGAAGTTTTCACTTAAAAAATCCGTCTATTTGCTTGCCCTTGCTTGTTTGACAGACAAATTAAACAAAAACGAAGTTGTTAATTTATCTAAGTATATTTTTTGTAAGTTTTTTAAGCGATCACTCCACCAACCATCAATGGATCTTGATGATTCATTTTTCGTAAGGTCATCATGACCTACATTAATATCATGGCTGGTTCCATATGACCGAGATCGGACAAGTAATACGTAATACATATCTTTATAGACCTAGCTATGTACCTAAATGACATGGTGAAATTAGAGTCTGTTTTTTTTGCAGCTTATTACGCTTCATTGACCATCACATAACCCTGACTAAGTGGAGTAGACGACGGCCTCGCTTACGATAATATTTAGCTTCCCATTTATTTCTTGGAATTGTGTTTTCCCGATATTTTGGTTATCTCTAGGAATCTTAACTTTTAATCGTCAGTCGAAAGTTAAAATGATGTCATTGGTGCAATAATCTGACAGTAGCTTGTTTTATGATATTGGACGGCAAACAAGCAGACTGATTTCCTGATGGTAAGAAATTCCCGCCGCCAAGAGACACCAAAGGTGGTAATGGTGCGCTGCCAACCCGAGGCCGTGATGTTAGGCCTTGAGCAAAAGTAAGTTTAAAGGCTACCTTTCCCTCCAAACCGGAACACGTCATGACGTTACGGCGGCTTCATGTATAAACGTTGCTCGTCTAATTTAACAAACTTGCTTGGGATACATATACCTGTTTTCACAATTAAAAAAAGTAAAACACTTTCTCAAAGAGGATTTAAACCTGTATCTCCCTATAAATAGCACACAAAAATTATTTTTTTAAACATTTTTGCAAAATCTATCCCAAGTACGGTAAGTAAAGTACGGAAAAGTAATTAAATTGAAATCTCTTACGGCAATAGAAAGGACCATTACAACATTTGAATTTCATCTACAGTTATAACCCTATTTTCCTTTAGTTTTCGGCATTTTTTATGATATTGGAAGACAAACAAGCAGACGGAATGATAAAAAATTCACGCCGCCTAGAGACACCAAATGTGGTAATGGTGCGTTTAAAGGCTACCTTTTCCTCCAAACCGGAACACGTCATGACGTTATGGCGGCAGGAATACCAATCCGGGTGAGTCGCTGCGAAACTCTACCACCTAGTTAGATGTCACGGTGTTAGTGACGGTAAGCCTATGCTCGCCGTTTACGAGCTGCCTGGCAGGAAGGCAGATGGTCTATTCTGCAAAGAAGCCCGGACCAACACGGGATAAAGTTAGCATTGGCGTTAGCATTTGCAAATGGCATTCGAAAAGTTGAAATTTGCATCAAGAATATTCGTTCCTCGAACGTCCGAAGTAAAGAAAACATGCCATGGCGATGGATATGCTACCATGGACGTTTGGTGTTACGTGTCAAGTTCACATTAAAAATGCTTATAATCGCCTCTGTGGGGTAGCGGTTCAGTTGTTGGACTTGACTGCATGAGGTCCTGGGTTTGAATCCCGGGTCTTGCAACAAAAAGAATATTGGTTTTTTCCAATTTTCTAATTAAAAAAAGGTACTCGGGATTTTATATGTGCCCGGTTGGCGACAGGCTTGCTACCTATCACATTGTGGGACTTAGTGTCTTCGGCTAGTCGTGGGTGTCCTGGTTGAGCCTCTGCCTTTCTCTTCGGGGATATAGGTACATATCCAATCCAACAACTAAACCGCTAGACCACAGAGGATTCCTGTTAGGGATTCCAAAGACCGCAAGACAGGAAAGTGTGAAGAAGTAAGAGTTCAAAAGCAGATCCTATAACTTCCGGTGTGTGAAAGAGCCGGTAGCTAAGATGATAATGATGCTGATGATAACTTTTAAATAAATGTTGATCCGGGCTTCTTTGTAGAATAGACCAACTGCCTTCCTTGCCAAGCAGCTCGTAAAAAGCGAGCATAGGCTCACCGTCACTAACACCGTGACATCTGACTAGGTTCCAAAATTTAGCAGCGACTCGCCCGGATTTGCACCACCGCCTTACTTATTCCTGTCGCCATAACGTCGTGACGTGTTCCGGTTCGGTGGGTAAGGTAGCCGATAAACTTACTTTTGCTCGAGACCCTAACATCCGGGCCTCAGGTTGGCAACGCAATATTACCACCTTTGGTGTCTCTAGGCGGTGTGAATTTCTTACCACCAGGAAATCCGTCTGCTTGTTTTCCTTCTAATATCATAAATATAAAAAAATAAAAATAAATAAATAAATATTTTTTATGTTTAACAAACACATTATTGTCAACACACAAAACAGCCAGATTTGTTTCCTTGCTTACATGATTCAATATTACATGACCTGCGTTACTACCTAATTAGGGGAAAGGTGTCCAAAATGATCCCCCTAAGGGAGAATGATAACAGTGCCCAAAGTATTGGAGTTATATTAAATTTGTAAAAAGCTTTTGATACGCCATTTAAGTGATCATATATTATTGTCTTGCCAGTGTTTCCGGTAAGTTTCATATTAAAGGATTTCCAAAACTTTACTAAAGGATCATTTTGTACACCGGGTTGGACAAAATGATCCCTGCGGTAGTGCTTTCAACTAGTTTTATTATTCTTTAGATATATAATTTACATTGTTGCCAAGTGTCACGTACTTATCTATAACAAATGCCCATAATTGGGCAGATGTCTTGAGATCAATACCAAACAAAGTAAATCTAATGACGAATTTGAGTCTATAATAGATCCAATCCCTTGGGGGTTTGTAGAATTTGTGGGCAGTATTAAGTATTCCTGAATCTGATTATATTCACTCGGGGATAATGTTGGTGTTTTATCCAAATTTTTAATTTGTGTGGAAGGTATCTGGCAATCACAGGGAAGTATCGCTCGTATTGATATGATTATTTATATCCGATGTAGGTACGTTAGGAATAGAAAAAACAATTGGTTGAACAAGCTGGGTGGTTGCATTATCTGAAATAGCTTGTGGCGTAATCGAGTTATCAACCTGAACATCTACTTCCATGTCAGTAGTTTCTGCAGCTTCATAGTCCACATAAGTGAAAACATCCTGATTCAAAGGCTAAATTCCACATTAAGAAATGGCATTAATTGCGTTTAATGGCACTGCTGCTAAACTCCTGCAAAAATTTTTGTTTTTATGTTATTAGTTTATCGAAAACTTACGGAAATACATAAGGGGTAAAATGATCCCTGGGATCATTTTGTACTTGCTAAAGGGGATCATTTGACCCCAAAAGCAAAATTTCAAAAACTTGTAGAAAAATAATCTGAAATTATTACCCTTGCGAAATCAAATCATTCTTAAACTAAAGTTAATTGTCAGTAAAAATCGAAAGTAATATATTTATCTTTCAACATTCAACACAATTTCAACAATACAAAATTAATTTGACACATACCTTAGAATCAACACACCAAATTGCTTTTTTTTACATAAATCGCCGCAAGATGTTCACACCGCCATGACATTTTGCTGGAGTGCCGTGCTCGGTGCGGGGAACATGTTAGCATATTAATTTAATTAATGTCACTAGTAGTTTACTCAAATCGATGGGGAATCATTTTACCTCGAGGGATCATTTTGGACACCTTTCCCCTAATAGTGTTTTTTACCTCTTCAAAAACTACCGTATCCATCAGCATCTAAAATCACAAGTTAACAGTAGGTAGGTACATAACCGTTAGAAAGACGCCATTGAAATATTTGGTTAGGGCAGCCTCGACCTTAAGCCGCCTCTGTATATTTTACTAATCTCTAGTATTACACAAACATGTGTAGAGATGGGACATACACATCGACGTAATCGATAAAAAAATCACCCTAGGATTTTAATACGGTATCTCAGTAGCTCAAATATTTGGAGCATTCGTGAGCAAGAGACGAAAGAATAAAGCTTAAAACCTATCGAAGGCAGTTTGTTCTTTCTTTAAAAATGTATGATAACAATTAAGTATTGTATCATGACCTCTTTCAGTTACTTAGATATAAATATAATTTAGAAACCGCTCAACAAGATAACATTTGTGTCTAAAATTTAAATAAAATGTGGTTAAATTAAATGTCATATCAATTGTTGTAGGTTATGACAAACTGATATAGAAAATACATACATACATATCTTCACGCCAAGTCCCTTGCGGGGTAGGCAGAGAGTATCGAGTGCCAGACCTCACGATCCTGACAAACCTGTCTTGCTTCCTTCACATTCATTACCCTTTTCATACAAACACGCCGGTTTCGGAGACTCTTGACACCACCCTCGGCTAATATCCGATTGATCTGATCGTGAAATGTTAGCCTTGGTCTCCCCGGGTACCTACATCCATCCACATTCGCAATGTATATCTGCTTTGTCAATCTTTCATCTGTCATTCTTTCCACATGCCCAAACCAGCGGAGCATGCCTTTTCGCTTTTAACACCAATACTTTCTTTCAATCCCACTCTTTCTCAGATATCACTGTTACGAATGCGGTCAGCGAGCGTTACACCACAGATTTTCCGTAGTGCTCTCATTTCGACTGCATTTATCCTACTTTCATGATGCTATATAAAGAGCTAAATAATACTCGTGGTCTTAGAAATTAATACCTAGGCGCACATAAAAGATATAGTATGATGTACACCATAAACTTAGGAAATCTGTATATACAAAAAAAACTACCTGAGATTGAGAGAAGAGTAATCGCGTAACAAACACGTTGTTACAAAAAAAAATTAAAAAACATTCAGTCGAATTGAGAACCTCCTTCATATTAGGAATCAGTTCAAAAAACAATAATCTATTTCGTAATACTAGATAATCTACAATGAGAACGCAAAATTGTAATAAAAATAGTCCCCGTCATAATATGTGAGCACGCATATAAACAATGATGGCTACGTGTTTGACGACTAATCTCTGAGAATTGGTCGGTCGTATTTGCAAATCATTGTACGTTTAGTACAGAAGATGACTAGTTTCTGGACGATAAAAATATATGTCGGGTCATGTATTACCTGTTAAAGATCCGATAAACTAGTACTATCGCTTCCGTGGTCTAGCGTTTCAGTTGTTGGACTTGACTGCCAGAGGTCCCGAGTTCAAATCCCGGGTCGGGCCACATAAAAGAAAATTGGGTTTTTCCAATTTTCTAATAAAAACAAATGTTGCTCGGGATAGATTGTGTCCGGTTGGCGATAGGCTTGCTACCTATCAGATTGTGGGACTTAGTGTCTTCGGCTAGTCGTGGGTGCCCTGGTTGTGCCTCTGCCTACCTCTTCGGGGATATGGGCGTGAAGATACTTTTTTATACTAATAATAAAGAGGAAAGATTTGTTTGTTTGTATTTAATAGGGTCCAAGGGCGGATCCGGACACACCCTATCCCGAGCAACATTTTTTTTTTAGAAAATTGGATAAGCCCAATTTTCTTTTTGTTGCCCGACTCGGGATTCGAACCCGGGACCTCATGCAGTCAAGTCCAACAATTGAACCGCTAGACCACAGAGGCGATAGGTATAAAGTAGCCTACGCCCCTCTCTATAGTTTAATCTTATTGAAGTTATACTTCTTTTGACGCGATTGGGAAAAATGATGAGAGTGAATTTTTACGATGCGCGCGCACACTGACAGATAAATGTGACAGTCTAAAGTTAGTTGCTACCGACAGAAAAAAGCAACACCCTGAAGTTAGTTGCGAACCTTTTTATTTTTTTTAAATTTTTGAAAGTTTCGGGTCAAGTCGCCAAACATGACTTTTATGGGGTAATCGGGGGCGGGGATTTCGAATTTTTTAATAATTTTCAAATCCAAGATGGCGACCGGAAGTTATAGGTAATTGAAAACCCGCTACGACAGTCCTAGCGTAAAAGTTGTTTCTGTATAGAATAGCATAAATTTTGAAAGTAATAAATAAATTGTAACATCTGATCTACCATGTTCTGGTAAAAAGTTAGGTGACGGCCAGCCTATTTTTTTTAATATTAAAATCAGTTCAGTAATTTCGGCGTGAAAACGGAACATAGGTACACCTTCTCTTATCACGAACGCGGTGTGTGACACGAGGACACTGCGTGAGTTTATATCACACTAACGACCTGACCCGGCTTCGCTCTTGAAACAGAACTTATATAATCTATAGGTACTAAGAATAAAGAATTGATTGTTTGTAGCAAACAAATTTGAAATTTGTATCGAAACTCCTCCGAGACTGACCCGATTAGAAAGTTTTTTGTTCCATTATGTTATACTAGCTTCCGCCCGCGACTCCGTCCGCGCGGATGTTGGTCATCGCGTGGTAAAACTGAAAAATTGAGATTTATTTTTTCTACGTATTTTTCCAGTGTAAAAAGTACCTATCCCATTTTATGCCCTGGATAAAAAGATATCATTATACCAAGTTTCATCGAAATCGAACGGTTAGTTTTCACGTGATGCCTGAACATACAGACAGACAGACAGAGACAAAATTTTTTTTAATCACATATTGGGTTTGGTATCGATCCAGCAACACTCCCTGCTATTTATTTTTTCAATATTTTCAATGTACAGAATTGACCCTTCTACAGATTTATTATAAGTATAAATAGATTCCCACGGGAAAACGGGTGATAGGACAGCGGGGGTAGGGAAGAATTACCCTTCCGTTCTGAGATAGGTGACGCTGCTCTCGGTATGTCAAATAAGTACTAAACAAAAATAAAAAAGATTGGGTTAAAATTTTGCATTAATTTACCACGGTTTCACATACACGTACCTATTATGCAAACCTCATAATTTTTTCTATACATATAAAAAATAATAATAGCCGTTATGTAAGTCCGAGAATATTCAGAACGTTTGCACCAAACGTCTCAATTTTTGAATTTTACATACAATTTTATAAAGGAAATATTTGATTGATGATTTGTTTGAATTAAATAATATTGGGACTTAGTGTCTTCGGCTAGTCGTGGGTGCATTAGTTGTGCCTCTGCCTACCCCTTCCGGGATACGGGCGTCAAGATACTTAGCTTTTTTAGTTAGTATTGAAAATTGTTTAACCAGTGGAAGCCACCATATCGCCGATGAAAAAGGCTACTTTTTAAACTGGGACATGATTTCTTCCTATGGGATAACGGTGGCAAAATTTATCCTCCCGTACTTACCAATTTTTTCACATGTTTGTTTGTATTTAATATACACCTCAAAACTACTTCACTAATTTGAAGAAATAATTTCTGAGAAATTTGAAATTTGTCCACCCGGACGAAGCCGGGTCGGGCTAATCGTAATTAGTTGACATGGAATCCTCCTCCTATCCTATCCAACTAACGTTTAAATTTGAAAATTTGTATGTTTGTTTGTAATTTCTTCACGCTAAAACTGCTGAATCGATTTTCGTGAAATTTGGCACACAGATAGAGGGTAACTTAGATTAACACATATGATAGTTTATATCCCGAAAAACTATTAACCACGCTTGCAACAGCTAGTTTATCATGAAGGTAATACACGTTACATAAAATGGCTACCCTAAACCGGAATACGATAATATGGCGGCTATATACTGATACGGAGAACTGTTCACTGAACTGTATAACTAGTTTACTAGCACTAGTAATTACCTTCTACACTTGCAGTGGATGGTCCGGTTGGGATGTCCTTTGTGGAAAAAGAAAGGAAGATAATGATTGACATTTATAATAATTATAAAATACAGCTAACAATCACCAGGTTCCCCTGGTGGCACCAGACATAATACTAGGGCTGGGGGTGTGAGGCCCGATTCCTACTGCCTACCTGGGTTCTGGGACCGGCTAAGACCTTTAGGCCATGCTGCCACGTCTTCCGTATTAATTTAATTCTTATACAGTCATTAGTCACATGCCTTCCGTATCAATTATTTCTGATACAGTCATTAGTCAGATGTCTTCCGTATCAATTAATTCTTATACAGTCATTAGTCACTATTTACAAGTCGCGTCAGGGTCTTGAGTAAAGCGACGGTCTCTTTACACAAGCTCACTTTAGGAGATTTGGTGGCAGCGAGGAAATTCACGATACTCTAATTTCTTCATGATTATTAATTATTTCATTTGTGATATTTCACTGAAAAAAATTTAACTAATTCCCACCTAAATTAACTAATTTTACTCATAATTTACACTAAATTTAATAATTGTGAAAAAATTACGACCATCTTCATTCGCGATGGCGGCAAAACTCTTGTTTTATTTTTATTTTATGCCAAGCCAGAAAAGGTGAAGGATCTGAGGAGCCAAGTTGCATGCAACACTTTTTAATTTATAAGTATATAAAAACCGTTTAATGATAGTTAGTCAACACGTCATTGCGCTATCAGCTAAGCTAAAACTGGTAAAAAGTTTGAATGTCGTGGAAAACTACTACCATTTTTATGCTTACAATGACTAAGCACTTATTATATGTACAGATAATAATATACAAGAAGGTCAGGATACCTTTAGCACCTATTCTTAGCTATTATTGCTCACCAAATTAAATGAACATTTAGATGATTCTCATTTAAGCGGCATCAAGTACCTAGTTGACAGACTCGTTGGTCAAGTGGCTAGCGTACACGTCTAGCTACACCGACTAACCGCGAGGCTTGGGTTCGATTCCTGACGGGGGCAGGCATTTGTGTGATGAACATTTAAATGTCTGCATTTCCGGGTCTGGGTGTTTATTAAATTTATTCTGGTATCTATTAAGTATTTCTATGTATCACCATCAGTCGTCTCTGTAATGTAGTGGTTCAGGTGTTGGACTTGACTAAATGAGGTTCCGGGTCGAGCAACAAAATAAATTTGGTTTTCTAATTTTCTAATAAAAATATGTTGCTCGGGATTGGATGTGTGCCCGGTTGGCGATAGGCTTGCCACCTATCACATTGTGGGACTTAGTGTCTTTGGCAAGTCGTACGTACCCTGGTTGTGCCTCTGCCTACTTCTTCGGGGATATGGCCGTGATGATACTTTACTTTATTTCTATGTATTAGAATAGTTGACTAACACCCATAACACAAGCATATAATTTGCTTACTTTGACGTTAAATTCAGTTTGTGTAACTTGTCCAGGGATGTACATACCTAAGTAGCATGCGAGTCATTGAACCTATCACCTTGACAGGGCCGTCTTAGATTATGCTAGGGCCCTGGGCACACTAAAAGTTGGGGCCCTTTTGAAATGTAAAAAATTAAAAAAACTGCTTTATTGGGTGATTTATTGGGTTTGGTGATTTATTGGGTTAATAATATTTGTGTGCTGCTGTTTTTTATGATTAACGTAATAGTTTCTTTCGAAATTTCGATTGACCAGTTAAATGACCAAAACATTTTGAGGTTAAATGTGAGAGAAATGTTAGGTCTGTGGGGGCCCTCTGAACATAAGGGCCCTGGGCACTGGCCCCTTGTGCCGTTATGGTAAAGACGGTATTGCACCTTGAATCATGGATATTACTTATATCAATAGATAAATAAAAACATATCAATATCTTCGATAAATGATAACGTTGATAATTTTATGAAATCATTCATACACACTACACGCCAAGTCCCTTACGGGGTAAGCAGAGAGTATCGAGTGCCAACCCTGCCATATATAAAAATAAAATAATTTATTTAGCTGTTTATATTGTTAAGTCCTACTAATATTACGAGTGTGAAAGTTTGTAAAAATGGATGGATGTTTGTAACACTTTCACGCATAAACTACTGAACGGATTTAGATGAAACTTTACAGGGACATAGTTTATGCACAAAAACTATACATAGGCTACGATTTATAAAAAAATTAGTACACGAGCGAAGCCGTGAATGGAAAATTGTTAGAAGAAGGCGTTACTTTGCGGAAATCCATACTTAAATAAAATAAAATATTTTTTTTGGCGGAATTTTGCAAACTAAATAATTTTATTTAGATTCCGTGAATGGAAGCCAGTATAACAGAAAAAATATTTCATGTAGGTAATGAACAAACTTTTCAAGATGTAATCAGTTTTTAGATCTGACCCAGAAGGGAAATGCTGACTTTTTTATTTAACTAATGAACTGACAAGCGACCAAACATGCCAACGACCTTTTCATGGGATAACATAGCCGTGGTCTATGGAAACCACACATGTTATAGGTGCGTTATTGTCCTGAGGCTCTATTTATTTATCAAATGAAATTGATTGGTTTGAGTAATGCGTCGTCCCTGTTGCTACTGATATATTAAAGAACATTGTGGTCACCCTACAAAATTTTCCTATACATAAATTTTAAAATCAATTTACTCTCGAAGTATGGTATTTAGAAACGATATGTAATGTATGTATGTATTTATAGTAAATTAAGATATAATTTGCTTAAATCTGTGAGGTTGAGACTAGTCAATGAAGCCAAAAATATTGGGCTCTCGGGTTCAGACGTTTTAGTTTTTGGTATTAGTAGACTTTAATTTACTTTTTAATGATTAATATTTCTGTCATTATTTTTAACTAATTTATTTATGTATCTAAGTAAAATATACTCAAGTCGCATTGAAGTATTTCTTTAGATTAATTCATGTTTTGCAGATTCCTCAGTCAAGACATTTATGAATTGAGGGACCTAGATAATACCCGCCATAAATCTGTAATGTCATATTCTACTGATTCGGGAATTTCTTAAAATATTTAAGAAAATCTTAACTATATACTTAAATAAAAATTGATAATAGCACTTTCTGAGATTAAGGTTATGGCAATTTAATGCTTGCGTCTGGATTGAGGGCCCAACTTATTTAACAATAGGGACCGTTCATAAAATACGTTCG
>NJDD01001180.1:545626-560697 GCA_002245505.1 Calephelis nemesis | reverse complement strand
GGGGGGTTTGGCAGAGCGTGACAAGATGTGACAAGGGGGGACGGGGGTATACGGCAACGTCACGTTCGCCGTTTATTATTTTTTTGACATGAGCGCTAGCTCTGTGGCGCGACTCTAGCGGCGTTGCGATCCGTCACAACGGATTTCTTTGTATTAAACGTAGGAATGTGATAAACCCATCGCCTAACAAAATCTTGATATTTAAATCACATTACTATTCAAAGAAACAATAATAAATCGACTAAAGGTCAATCTAGGTACCAGTACAAAGTCTGGCACCGGTATTTTGAGTGTAGGTAATTCCTCTGTAAGCAGTAATGATACTTGGTATAATGCCAATACTATCGGTTTCCAAATATACCAGTGTTTCAAGACCTGACTATGTTATACTTTTAAATACTTTTAATTTCATATCACATCATGAATTCTTTGTTGTAAATAGCCAAAGAATATAGTAACATCTATAACGTTTAAAGAATTTGTTTTTTAATATTACTGGAAAATCGTTTGCTTGTTTGCCTACCTTTAAAATAAACATATATAAAGTTTAACTTCATTTATTTGTGACATATCAATTTGAAAAGCATTTATATAAATATATTTTATTCCTTCTTCTTCCTTGGACGCATACAACAAACAGAGCTGGTGTCCAACATGTTGTAGTTAGGATCACCCTTGACTCTTGACTCGGTGAACTTGGCGTGGGTATCGGCTGCCAAATAGTAGGCTTTCACAGGAGGAACAATCTTCATGGCTTCTATGTAGTTTGACTAAAACAATATTTTTTAATAAACATTTTGTTGTACTCTGTACACACTGAATACTACAAGAAGAAATGCAAAAAGAAAAAGGAGTACCAAAGGCCTATGTATATATAGGTACATAAAAATAAATCCCCATTTTATGTTGTCATCACCTTTTTTAGTCATTCTTTTTTGTTGTGTTGGTTATTTTCAGAAGGTATGTAAAAATACACTTAAGAGGAGAAAAACCGGGAAATTGGGAAATTAATTACCTAATCTATACTTATTGTTAGGCTAACGTATTATTTACATGAATTATCTGTATAAATTATTATTGAGGATGTCGTTTGACTACTACAGTTATTGTCTGTATTGGTTGCCTTGTTTCCGGCGCCACCTGATTGATTGCTCCTATACGTCATGTCTATCGTCTTTTTTCTGTGGCGAATAGTGGGAACGGGCACGGAGCTGGCTTTTGCTGGCATTCAAGTGAGCGACACGGAAGGCGACGCACGAAAACTAAGCGAATATGTGTGTAACTTTATGTGGATAGTAAAACTGTGAATTATTGTAAAATAAAAGTGAACGGATTTTTGTTTGTGGACCAAACCTAGAGGACGACAAAATTATTTATAAAATAATATGTCCTGACTGATTCAGCGTCGCCTAGCAAAAACTGTTAAAATTACTGTCATGAAATTTGGTGACTAGTGTCTTTTTAATGAGTAGACACCCACTAAGGACGGAATTTTAGAAATTCTACACCTAAGGGTGTGAAATAGAGGTTGAAAGTTTGTATGGAAGACCGCCACTTTTAAGTTAGGAACATGCAACTTTAGTTTCGGGCTACTTATGAGTATATAAAATGAGTATATACATATTTAACCATTTCTGTAAATACTACCCCTAAACAGGTTAAATAAAGTTTGAATGTTTGTATGAAAGTCCTTATTAATAGGTAACAGCTAGTTTTTTTATATATTCGCTTTAGAATGGCCAGATATTTATTATTACAATAATTATTAGTTCTAAAGAAAATAGTGGAATGTTTTCTCAGTAAACCAACTAGTAACTTAGGTAGGTAAGAAAACGAACAATGCACTACTTTGGCATCTTATCCCACAAAAAATGAAACTAATCATTGTAAGAGACATCCATGGCCTATAGACACTAATGATGTTATAGGAGCGTGACCTGTGACCTGATGTACTAGACCTAAACAAATATACCGGCTACTCTACCTTCTGGACTGTGACAAACACTGACATTATAACTCCAGTATAAGTAATGCAGGGGATTCCCACCAGGACAAGTTGCACAATACCCTACCAGAGGTTTTGTTGGTAATGACCCATGCTGCCAAACAAGAATGCAGTTTGTCTTTTCTACACAGCGGATTAATAAGAGAAAATATATATTTGACACTAACTGTAGTATCTTCTCATTAAAAATATTACAAATAGATACTCAAAATGTTACTGGATTCCTCAAAACATATGCTTATACTCTTGTCTGTTTATTAATTAATCATGGAAGTACAATGAGATCAATTTTGTTTAAGTTTCGACTCAAGATAAGTAATTTCACTTTTCAAATTCAACAAGTCTGCCAAAATGAATTATTTGCTTATTTCCAATGTACACAGCATTGTTAAACTTTTGTATTAAAACTATTATTTTGACTAATCTATATATTAATATGTGATGCCAAAACTTTGGACCCCTTTTTACGAAAATTGCGTGGTTGCAGGAGCATAAAATTTGGCACGATTATAGTTTATGTGTGGGAGAAGTGCAGAACACTAATATTTTGCAATAATAATGCTTATAAAGTACATTCAATCAATAAAAAAAACATTACCCACTCTACCATGCATTTGACACACACAAACAAATATATTGATGATAGCGATAAAAGATCACAGATGACGCAAAGTAGTTGGTCTTGAGAAATGAAGATGGCATTCTTATCAACAAGATATTAAAATTTATTATGGTCGAATTTCGACCAACGGGTGACCACTAGTATTTAATAAATAGACATTAAAACTTGGTTTCAACAGATCTGTACTCTGCATATATGATTTTTAATTTCTCTGACTAGAATTTCAAGGTTGTAAGAACTGGCAAATAAATCAATATTATTAATAATAATACAATTATGACAGAATTCGATATGCATATACACACTAACACCACATGGACACACTAACTTTTTTCCTGAGAGCTCAAATGGGTCACCCCACTGGAGGAAAAAATAACTAAAACACTGGTGAAGCCACCCACAAATTTGTAGCCAATAATGTTGCTAATTGCTATTGTTTAATCATTGATGCAGTCTGTTTCAACATGTTTTGTTATTTAAATGTACTACAATAAAAAATATACTGCATAATATGTCATTTTATTATCTGTCCTACATGACCTTGCGGCAGTTATCATTGTAATTTAGTTATGCGATCCAATACCAGTTACCAGCCTCAGCATCAAAATTTGGTTGTCGTCGATGCAGTTGATGAGATGTGGTCCCAAAATTCACAACATATGTGTAATCCTACCCACTACATTCAGAACTGTAATATTTTAAGAAAACATATTATCACTTACCAAGACATCATATTTAGTTTTGTCAATTGCAAATTCAGATTTTCCCAATAATGGCAGAGCCTCAAAGCGTTCCAAGAATGGCCAAATAGTAAAGTCAACTAATCCTGGTTCAGATCCATTAAGGTATTTGGTTCCTCGTGATTGAAGCTCCTTTTGTAACAATTCCAGACCTTTGTGGTAATTCTCCACTGTATCAGGTGTTAAACCTTGAGCATTAAATGCAGCAGTGTAGTAAGCTGACTGGGCCTATAAAATAAAAATATTGTAACAAAATAATGCGGGGCATCTAATTATTAAGGTCCAAGCCAGTGATTACCTTCAAAACTAAAGATATCATAAGTTCCCCGCTTCATGTTGGTATTGATATTTTGGTGCTTTAGCAGCAGTGTCACCTGGGGTGACGTCACACCCCAAATCAATTGTTACTATAACTTTATTGCCTGTAACTATCTTTTTCCAATTTGGAGGGTATTGCAGAGCAGGCTTACAGTACTACTATTTAAATTATGCACTTTGGCTTTATACTTTTTACTTTTATTTTTAAATTGGCTGACCTAATTTAAATTTAAGCCAACTGATTAATTATGTGTAATAACAACTCTATATCTTTAAATATATTCGGATTTCCGAAGCTTGACGAATACAGCCCAAGCTCATAATTTAAATAGTACTGTACTTACAGTACTGTAGGCAACATTACAATTTACATCTTTTGTATTCTTTTCATGTAAAAACAACAGGTAAACAGCTCTTCTAACAATAAAATAGAAGCTTGTTCTATAGAAACCACAGAAGGTATAGGAATGTCATTGTACTGTTGTTGAGGTGTTATGCCTAATTTGCAAATCTACTGGCTACCATACCCTCCGGAATGGGATGTGATTATCTTTACGGCGGCTGGAACAGATAAGGTACAATGCAATCCCAGTAAGTTGCACAGAACTCTTCCACTAGTGATCCTGTTAATGACTTATTATCCCATGCTCCTTTCTTATGAGCTGCCAGACAGAGAGGCAGATGGTTTATTCTGTGTAGTTTTTTGTGTGTGTGTGTGTGTGTGTGCGCGTTTTGTGTGTACCAGAACAGATAGATTTACAATTTTTAACCTTTACAAAATACCTCTAAGCTTGTTTACAAAATGTACACAACTTACCCCTGCAAATTGCTCAACAAGCATTCTATCTTGAGCTTTTCTTAGAGGATCAGAAGATTGCAAAGGTGGTTCTGGGTATTTGTCATCAAGATACAGATTAATGATATTGCTATCAAATATCCCCTTGCCTTGCTCATACTCCAGTGCAGGAACAGTTCCTAAATTAAATAAATAGATTAATAAAAGGAGATTTTAATTAAACAAACTAAACATGTCTTTCATTTTATTGTCTTTTATACTTGCCATTCAAAATGTACACCTAAAAAACTTTTTCACCATAAGATTCTGACAATCTAAATTTTTGTAGGAATATTCCGGAGTATACTTTTCTTGATTGCATTATTATCTGCTGGTCCCAAACTTTTTTTTTCGATTGTCGAAAAATGTTTAACTTCAGACTCATGGCATTTTAAGTAGAATTTAAAAAAATCATGTAGTATTGCTAATTTCCAATGACTATCCTATCCTATTAATATTATAAATGCGAAAGTTTGTATGTATGGATGTATGGATGTTTGTTACTCTTTCACGCAAAAACTACAAAGCCGATTACGATGAAATTTGGTATGTAGGTAGCTGAAGATCCAGAATAACATATAGGCTAGTTTTTATCCCGGAGTTCCCGCGGGATTGGGACTTACGCGGGTGAAACCGCGGGGCGCAGCTAGTTAATATAATAAATGCGAAAGTTTGTATGTATGGATGTTTGTTACTCTTTCACGCAAAAACTACAAAGCCGATTACGATGAAATTTGGTATGTAGGAAGCTGAAGACCCAGAATAACATATAGGCTACTTTTTATCCCGGAGTTCCCACGGGATTGGGACTTACGCGGGTGAAACCGTGGGGCGCAGCTAGTTCTTTATAAAAAAAAAACCAATCACTAATTCTCTATCATCCTACCAAAAGCACTAAAAAGTTTTAAACAATCTGAATGATTTAATGCTAATTATTCAATTCAATATATCAAGACTTTATTGGGTTAAAATGAGTCATTCGTTTATGATTAAATTTTAACATCTGGCTGACTTCAACCTCAAAATGATCAAGATTATTTAAAATGGAGCCATGGAATAAATGGTTTCTTTAAAAGATCATACACAAATAATTCTGAATCACTAATCAACAATAATGAATGAATTTTCATGTATCTTATTATATCGGTCATGTGGAAAGAATGACAAAGGATTGTAAAAGCAGATATACAATGCCAATGCCAATACAAACCAAGGTTGACAATACCTCGGGTGTCATTCAAGGGTGGTGTCAAGAGTCTCCAAAACCAGCTTGTTAGTATGAAAAGAGTAATGAATGTGGAGAAATCCAGGCAGGTCTACCAGGTTCATGAGATTTGCCACTCAATACTCTCTGTCTACCTGTGAATTGTGAATTGGTGTGAAGATATATATAGTCATCATCGTCAAAACTAGATTCACGTTTTCCTACATGTTTTTTTGAAGTAAATATTTCCTGTTATTACAATACTAAAGAAGTGTAGACTATAGTAGGTTAGCTAATAATAAAGATATGAAATAATCATGTTTTAAAAATTTTTCATTCAAACAAACCTTTCGGACTGTACTGGTAAATCCATTCTGGTTTATTATCCAAGTTGATAAATACTAAATCATACTCAATCTTCTTAGCATTAAGTACCAATACTGATCTTTCAGCATAAGGACAAAATCTCATAGCAAACAATCGTAACTTGCCGCTGTATGGTGGGAGTGCATCACCTAAAAAGAAAAAGCATTGACTTTAGCAATTCTCTAAAGTTTCACTCTCTTAATCTAAGCTAGAAGGCCATAGAGTGATGTTATTTCATGATATGTATCCCATAAACTTCCCCATGAACTGGGGTAGTGCAAAATTAATATAACATCATTGCTGCTTCAGATAGCCCAATTCACAATACATTTCAATTTTGTTTGAGTTTGTTGTGAATTTTTTGCATATTTATTTTCCTGAATCAGTTTTATTTAAGGAAGGCAAAAAGCAATAGCTGCTGAGTGAGAAGTAAGATCGTTTTCATCTTGCACCCAGTTTTTTTTTTCAGCCTACATTTAGCATAATTTATTGATTTATTTTACTCGTTTTTCAAATTTATTTACTATAATTGTCATTTAAATTACATTTACTATAATTGATTTATTTTACTACATTTTGCCTATCATAAGATAATATCGGTCAATAGGTACCTACTAATTTTTTTACCGTTTTATTACCAAAAAACAGTCGACGTTACCATGTATCTATCAGTTTCATGTTTAACCATTTTATTAAACTATTATGTGCAATAACATATTTACACACTTGCTTATTATTAATTACATATTTAGGAAAATTATGGTTTTACATTTTTTTTCTTAAATTTTGGTTAGGAAACCGGTTCACAGTCAAATTTTTCAACGTGCCCAAAATTTTTAAAAGTATTAGTATATTGTGGTATAACACAAATATTGTGTTTTTATTTTGGTTTGCTAATAACTAAATTACATTTATTCAATAATTTAAAACTTACCAGTTTGTAAATGTTTTTCCGACATTATACCGCTATTTCGCACACTACACCTGAGTGACCTGTGACAATTGATAACTGTCATCTATGGCCTGACAGCTGATTATTTATATTCAGTAAGTTGGTACCTACTGCCACTGAAGTTGCACTGGAGTTGCCAGTTTTATAATATTATATATCGTACAGCACACTAGGAAAATCGTACCACACTAAGAATTGCACTCTATCACAGCTTGATTTTAATCAGAAATTAAGATAGTCCTAGGCAAGTTGACCAAATTACTAATGGTTCAAAATCCAAATGTGTATTTGACTTATTGGTAAACTATTGAAACTTTTAGATGCATATTATATTACATATATTAATAAATGCGAACATTTATGATGAAGGATAATTATTGGATTTAGACAAAACTACACAATAATAGAGTTCATACATCAGATTAATACATATGCTTCAATTTATAAACGTGGGTGTAAGATAGTAAATAATATGTAATAATAAAAGTAAATAATGATATGTACTTTTTAGGCATTTATTTTTCAAAATAAGTAACTGACAAGTCACACAAATTGAGTATGACCCTAAAATAAGCAAATTATAAGTATGCTTTTATTCTGTTAGTCAACGATTTTAATACATAGAAATACTTAAGTAAGTACTATAAAAAATATAAACGCCCAAACAACCCAACCAACAAATAGGTACTGATATATAAAATATGTTCATCACACACGTGGCTGATCCCGTCGGAAAACGAATCCGAGCCTAGTGGTTGGTCGGTAGAGTTAGACGTGTACGCCAGCTTCTCGACCAACATCTGTTGGTTAGGGCTTATGTAATATATTAAACTTGCTAATCAAAAAATACCTGTGACAGGTAAACGGTTCATTCCAAGCTGTTTTCTAATTTTACTCAATCATCATCATTTTTAAAATCACATTTTAGGTTTCAGTAAAAAATATCCTACTACATATTTAGGATATTTATATTTAGGATTTGTAGGAATTGTTGATAAATATGTTGTTTGGTTTTGAAATTACTTTTTTTTTCATTGGACATTTCGTTTATTTTAAAAGAAATGTAAAAATATTTTGAGGACTGTACCATGGGCATACACATGAGAGGGTTAAAAGTAGCACAAAACATTACAAGAGTATTATGCTGGCAATGCAATTTTAATTTGTCATTTTACTACACTTTTTTATAAGTAGGTATCTACTGTCAAAAAATATAATGCTGCTTGTAGTATAGGTAGCATTCTGAGAAAAATGTTACGTTATCTATCTTTCGAATGATGACATCATTATAAGGTAGTGATGCGCATGCTACTTACTCGAGACCAAATATCACATCAAAATTCAAAAGTACCTATATTAAAAATACCGATACTACTTGAACCTTTTTGAAGTTATACTTCTTTAGACACGTTACGAAAAAAAATATGGCAAAGAAATGTTAAGGTGCATAACTTAAAAATAGCATCATTAAATTGACTGCTTTAGAAACTAGTGCGGCTTATATCTTTCGGTATAAAACTTTTTTATCTTTTTTTTAATAATGCCATAATCCAGAATAAGTTCTCATGCGCCTGAAGAAAGTTCACATTCAATAACAAAAAAGCGGGATCAGAAACAAAGAATTATTTAAGTACATAATTGTCATGAAATTTTGAAAAATTCGATAAATCTTCGATATTTTGCACATGTCATCGTTAAACACTAAAAAAAACAAAAATAAAAAAATTATCTTCACGCCCATATCCCCTGAGAATTAGGCAGAGGCACAAGCCACACCTAATGCACCCGCGCCTAGCCCAATACACTGGGTTTCACAATGTGATAGATGGCAAGCTTACCGCCAACCGGGCTCATGTCCAATACCGGGCAACGTTAATTTAAATTAGAAAACTAGCAGCCCGCCCCGGCTTCTCACTCGTGTCCAAATTTTAAATTTTTCATGGAAATAACGTAATAATGAAATAATTTTTCAAATCGATCCAGTAGCTTCGGAGCCTATTTAATGCAAATAAACAAAGAAACAAACAAATATTTCTTCTTTATTATTAGAATCGAACCCGGGACCTCGAAAAGTCAATTTCGGCGCCGGACCACTAGACGAAGGAGAAACAAAGTAATAACTAGTTTTAAAAACTGCAGAAGCTGAACTAAAAAGAAGAAAATAAAGTTCTGTAAGTTAAAAAAAATCTTATGGTTAATAGACGTACCTACTTTCAGAAAGAAAATATATTATTATAAATAAAGTAGGTGACTATACTTATAAAGTATCGTATACTCAAATACTTGGTATAGAAACGAAAGTATCGATACTACTTAAGTATTAATACTTTTTGCAAGCACAATATTATACGCAAAGGTAACTGTTTTAAGCAAAGGTTACACAGTCATTAAATATCGTGATCCAATAATATGATTTAGACAATATATGTAGAGTGTAGACCGCAATATTTAATGACTTGCACTTCACACATGGATTGGGCGATCTGTGACTTCACATTACAATGACATTACACTATTAGTACAGACACGTAATTCGGGCTATACTGCATAATTTTGCCAACCCGCTAGGATTTTTACAAATAGATTTTGCCTTTGATATTTATGGGTTCTGTAGCGCCACCACTACTAACTGCCAATTTCAAAACCTATATTAAGATAGGGCTAATATAGAATCATTGCCAGGCAACCACTGTTATTTTTCAATGATTCACGAAATCAACTTTTCCTAAGCTTTTGATTTTAGGGGTTTAATCTGTGCTTTTGATTGTGGTCGAGAGTTGACGCTGCGCATTTATTTACTTTGGGGGTGGATGTAGGGATCAGTTTGGCGCAACTTTCATATGAAAAAAAATAAAAAATAAGTTTGCTATGTTTTTTATTCGCCCAAATCATATGACACTAGTTGCCTTTAGAATGCCTTTCGACTTACTTTCAAATTATACGTGTTATATTTTTTCAAGTAAACTTTATACAAATTCGGGTTTGCTATGTAGATATCTATGGAAGTCTCGCCTCTTATTACCTACATAGTATTTATATACTCTTTGGGGATACCAACCGTCCCGCTTTATGCGGTACCTACATCCCGTTTGAATTTCAAGTTAGTTTTTTAAATTGAAATTCAAACGGGACTATTTATTCCTACTTAACCCCTTTTTAACCGACTTGAAAGGAGTTTATCAGTTATATTTTTTAATTATTATTTTTTTGCATTATTGTTACGTGATCACTTTGCTAACAATAGGTTACTAACCTATTTTGATAGTTTTTTTTTGGATTGCTAATAATGACAAGTCCCACACAGAGGTTTTGACCGCTTCGTTGGTCTTGGGGCTGCAGTACCTACACGCCTCCTATCGCGTATGTCTGCATTTCCCTGCAGTCCCGCTGGGTGTTTATTAAATATTTTCTAGTATCTATTTACTTAAGTACTTCTAAATATTAAAATCGCTGACTAACATCAGTTTATAATTTGCTTACTTCGGGCTTAGATTCTATTTGTGTTGCTTATCGAGGGTTTTTAAATCAGAAGTCGTATTATTAAAAAAAATAAAATGGAATCAGGACGTACCTTTCTAAAAAAAAACATCAAAATCAGTTACTTACTGGCCGAGCAATAAAATAAAATTACAAAATAATATTAAAAACAAACAGTTGAATTTATAAACTCCTCTTTTTTGAGTCGGTTCAATAGGAAAAATGAGAAGGAACTACAGTAGTTGTTGGCGGTTCCTATTTGTTGAATGTAAATAGCTATGTGGCAATAAAATAATTGGAGTCGGTTTTTAATGCAGTTTTATACAATTTAGGGACAGAAAGCTTTCAACCGAGGACGATGGATGAGTTTTTTTTATGAAATATGGCATACCTACTTACTAGCTGTTGACCGCACGATTAATGGTCCCATAGGAACATTGTTTCGGGATAAAAACTATCCTATGTGTTAATCCAACTTACCCTATATGTGTGTACCAAATTTCATGAAAATCGGTTCAGCAGTTTTTGCGTGAAGGAGTAACAAACAAACAAACATACAAACTTTCGCATTTTTATAAAATTAGGATCATAACCATTGAGAACGATTTTAAGAAAGTGAGAGCATCGAAATTTTATTTTATTACATTTTTTTGTACTAGTACCTACCTATTTATAACACATTTCAAAGGACTTCAATTCATTTATTTGTAGAAGTAGGTACAGTCAAAATTACATTACAAAAGAACGACTACTGCTTGCTTAGTGGCGTACAAATATTAAGTAGGTATTTAGGAAAAAGTACGTAAATTTTAAGAAATAAAATTTAAAATGTGCAGCAATCAGTTTCATTATCTCACGTAAGTATGTAGGTACGCAGACATTGCAGGTTGAATGCAGAACTAGTAACACTCCAACTAGCCTGCTCTTATTTATATTATTGTACATAAATAAAGTTTAAAGAAATACACCCATTTAAATTAAATACTATTACATTTTGTCAAATTTCAATTAGATAAATCTAAATTATATTGATGTCTCAATCATTATAATTTTAAGAAGATTCATTGAGTGACAGTGAATTCCGAGTTTACTAAGTTTTTATCTTTTCATGTCATATTATGTATCCCGATCCTACGCATAAATTTTGCCTCCAGTCCTGTAGGGTTAGTCTTGAATATGTTTTTGAAGAAACGATGCATTCTCATACACAGTAAAGCAAACATCCATACACAAGATCCCAAGTAGTAGATATATGCCATATGCAAATTTTATGTTGTATCTATATTAAACAACAATGATACTAGTTATTTTAATTTAGCCTTTTCGTATTTGAAAAATAATAAAAGTATCCTAGGAACAATGCATCATTAGTTTTTTTTTAAAATATATGTTATCCGACTAGACTCTGTAGCGGCTTAGTCAAAAAATATATCAACTTAACTAAGTTTAAGTTAAGTCTAAATCGCGATATAAAAGTTTAGTTTAGCTCTCAAGCATATTTTACATTTATATTTTATAAATGACTACAAATTTTGATCGGTTTGCTTTTACCAGGCATCGGTTTGCCTGTCTACGAAGATACACCCGTTACCATTCCTGCGGCGTCACCAACAACTCCTTGACAAGCTCGTTAGTATATTTCACAAAATAACTTTACAAAAGCTTGTATCATAAAAGACAGACAGACATGGCGAATCGAAGAATAGCGTTCCCCTTTTTATCCTTTGGCTAAAGACACATATTAGTTATTTTTTTATAGAAAGTTAAGATTTAATATTGTAACTAATTCTACCTTTGATTATGAAACTTGCTAGTAGGTATTCCATTTAACAAGCTCCAAAGACAAAGAGAGAGGATGAATTTTTAAAAATATTAAATCATACTAAATAAATAATTACACTTAAATAAATAAACAGATACATAATTTTTAAAATGACTAGGCAATAGTATAATAAAAAATATGCATTGTCTAATAAAGTCCAACCCCTCCCTATGAATGTCTCGGAGACTACTTAGTTCTCATAAGTTTTGGGTTAGTCGATTTTATTCAAATTAGAAATTGGAATAGCATATTAAGTCATTTAAGTAGGTACCTACCTCTTGAATACAATACTAGTGAATTAATAATATTAGGTTAGATAATAAACAATAAATTATTTTATTTGCTGATTTTTTTAAATTTAAAAATCCGCTTGTATCTACTGTGTTCAAGAGTACCTACCTAAAATGACAAATCGGAACTAAATTTCCAATTTGAATGAATTGAAGATTCAAGAGTAACCCTTCTTTTTTTAAATTGTAACACGTCTACTAAATAATAAACCGTAGACCCGCAGTTACCTATTTACTATAGTCAAGGAATAAGAATTTATTAAAAATATTGGTTCGACCAATGGGTCGAAATTCGACCATAATAAATTTTAATATCTTGTTGATAAGAACGCCATCTTCATTTCTCAAGACCAACTACTTTGTTTCCAAACTTTATAGTACGCCATCTGTGATCTTTTTTCGATAATCAATACATTTGTTTTCGTGTGTCAAATGCATGATAGTGTGGGCAATGTTTTCTTTATTGATTTAATGTGCTTTATAAACATTATTATTGAAAAATGCACTTCTACACATAAACTGTAAGTGTGCCAAATTTTATGCTCCTGCGTCCGCACAATTTTCGTAAAAAGGGGTCCAAAGTTTTGGCATCACCTATAGATGAAAGTTCCTTCTAACGTAGTATATACTTAACCAAAAACCATTTCTTTGTTTGAAATTCAGAATAAACTATTGGGTTTTGAATTAAATTGCACTTGTAATTATGCACGAAGGTACAATTTTAATTAATACTTGTATGTAAAAATCTATGTTTTTGAAGTGAAACTTCTTTATAATGGTTGTGATTTCAAACAGGATGCAACGGAAAAACGACAGGTAAGAGACACAAAAAAATGTGTAGGATTATATATATTCATCTCATTCTTTTGTCGATTTACTTTGTTTAGAGATGTAATGTTTGAGAGAGACCTCCTTCTTTTTTTCGACTCTGGTAATTTAAATATACAATGCCATTACAGCTACTTATAGTCGATAATGCAATGGCAATTGCATTACTATTGACTGTAAGTAGCAAAGATAGCTAATTCGAAATCATTCCGAGATGGCCCCACATACATTTTATTTTTGTTCGCCTCGTTGCTCGAGGGCTAGCTTCCACGCCTACCGACTAATAACAAGGATAGACTTCGATCCCAACTAGGACCGGCAAAAAAAGTAAGTAACTTCACGCCCATATCCCCGAATCTGAAGGCAGATGCACAACTAGGGCAGCCCATGACTAGCCAAAGACACTTAAGTTTCACAATGTGATAGGTAGCAAAGCCTATCGCTAATGGGCATATATTCGATCCCGGGCAACGTTAATTTTATTAGAAAATTGAAAAAATACATTTGGAATTTTTTTTGTTGCCCGACACGGGATCGAACCCAGGACCTCAAAAAGCCAAGTCCGACGCTGGACCGCTAGACCACAGAAACGATATTAGTATCTTTGTATATATATTTATTTTATTAACATCAATTTAATCTGATCAATGTACATGCATTATTAAGTATAAATCAAAAACCTACTAATAATTTATCGTAATCCGATTACGATAAATTAAAAAAGGACCAACTCGGAATAATTTTGAAAAAAGAATCATCAAAATCGGTCATTGGTCCAATAGGTATACAATCATCATTTTTGGTGTCGATTTATAAATGAAATACCTAAAAAAACTGCGCTGTACCCTAAAGTATAAAAAATTAGAATATGACGTCTTCCGACTTATTTTTAAGTTGGATTTTTAAAGCATAGCTTTAATACGATAACTTTCTAATTATAATATTAGAGATATTTCGATCATGTTTTTAAATTTTTAAAACGAGCTTTTTATTATGATAAGAAAAAATGGCAACGTCTAGATAGAATAACTATTGTAACCTCTAGGTTAAAGGTAAAAGAAAACACAGTTATCAATAAAATTAATTATAATTTGTTCATTTTAATCGTACAACCTATATTTCATGTGCTATAAATACATAGAATATATCACTTATAATATCAACAGTTTATTAAAAATTTATCTTATCCTACATTGAACTTGAGATTCTGTATTCTTATCTTTAAGTACATTTTGGGTGACATTAAAATTATACCTAGTATTAATATACCTAAAAGCAAAATATACATTTTTAATATAATCAACTTATCACCTCCACGCAAATTCCCTTGTGGGGAAGGCAGAGTATCGGGTGGTAAATGTAACCATCCTTCCATACCTGCCTAACTTCCTCCACATCCATTACTATTTTTATACAAACACACTGGTTTCTAAGACTCTTGCCACCACCCTCGGATGTCCTACCCCCCAAAGTCCCTACATTCATCAATTCGTTTTGTCAATCTTTCATCTGCCATTCTTTTCACATGACGCAACTAACGTCCTTTCTTTTTTTCACACCAACACTATGAAGGTATGTACGTGTACATGATATTCAAAATATAGTATTTATT
>NJDD01001180.1:496338-518645 GCA_002245505.1 Calephelis nemesis | reverse complement strand
GGTTACAGGTTCAAATCCTGTCTGGGGCGAAATTTTTTCTTTCTTTAAGATTTATAGAAATTTATCCCACGCACAGGGCAAGTGCTAAAAAATAAAAAAATAAAAATACAAAGCCTCAGGAGTTTTGCGTGAGTGTGCAGGAGCACACTCACGTTGTGCTCCTGCACCGTTAAGGATAGCGCACACCTTTGACAGGCCGGGGGCATGTCGGATGGGAATACAAAGCATTGCAAAGAAAGCTAAAGCGCATCGCATCGGCATATTTTTGTTACACAGTACCAAAGAATAGAGTCTAAAAAAAAGTGGCAATTATAGGTACTTTGAAAATGTCAAGTATGGAAAATGGCTGCTTTGATAGTTGTCGTATAAAACTTTAGCATCTAAATTTAAAAAATCTAAAAAGCTTTGCACATGGTTAACCTTGTTTTTATTCCCTTTGGAGTGCCAAGCAAAAATCCACCGCGGCCCGGCACTGTACGTTGCTCCATACAAAATGTATGAAAGCAATCTAGACAGATTATTGCACTTTTTTTAAAATGGCCAATATGTTGCTAACCTCGCGGTTTTTACAACTCCACCAGACTATATATGTATGAAAGCAATAAAGACGGATTATTGCATTCTATGGATTATTGCACTGCGATGCGCCCCGTCCTAGTGTGCGCTATCATTTATCCTCATCCTTCATTCTTCTCTTCTTTCTAGAAGAGTGTAAAGAATTGACAACAACACTGCGAAAAGAATTGACAAATCTAACAAAACACATTGCTTGTAAGGTTCAGTACTTTGATTTTGGTAAAAATAATGTTCTGGTTTAGTCTACAGTCTAACCTTAAACTGCAGCTATTAACGATCTTTCGAAAACCTGCAGGTAACACCGATGCAATACAAAAACACGCATGGATTCGTTGCAATAAATATCTTAAATCTTTCTAAAAAAGAAAGAAATAAAAATAAGTTAAATGTGTCATTAATACCTGCACATTTTCGAATGTTTATGTTGTTAATAGTTGCAGTCAAAAAAAAAAGTCAGTCAACCTTAACATTATATCTAAAGTGATATGTGTCATCTGAAACATTTTTTTTTATGATATTGGAAGGCAAACAAGCAGACGGATCCTGATGGTAAGAAATTCACGCCGCCTTGAGACACCAGAGGTGGTAATGGTGCGTTGCCAACCTGAAGTTGGGATGTTAGGTTTGAGCAAAAGTAATTTTACCGGCTACCTTACCCTCCGAACCGGAACACGTCATGACGTTATGGCGGCAGGAATAGGCAAGGCGGTGGTCCTAAGTAGTCAGATGTCACGGTGTTAGTGACGGTGAGCCTATGCTCGCCTTTTACGAGCTGCCTGGCAAGGAACGCAGATGGTCTATTCTACAAAGGAGCCCGGACCAACAAGGGGAAAAAGAAAACATACACAAACTTTACAAAAGCCAATAACTCTGATCTAAGAAACGGCAAGAATTATAACAATAAAGATAATAAAGTAAATAACTTACATATTATTTTTCTCATTATAAACCATTTCAAACTGATCTGGAGTAGCACTGTGAGTGGAATTCCCACTACCATAATGGTTTTCCAATGCCATACACGTTATAGGTTTTCCTTCTTGCTGGTCTATTTTTGTATTTTTTTCGTCTGGTATATGAAGATCAAGACCTTTACCTTCTGATATAGGGCTTGTGAGAGAATTTAAACTAACAATTGCTGCATCATATAGATTTTGGAAATTCAATTTTTCAGTTTCTAGAGCAATTATTTTCTGTTTAAGCAACTCCATTTCCTCTGCTTGAATTAAAAGCTGTAAGTATAAAATATTTTACAGTACGGTAATAATAAAGAAGGAGTTATCGTTGACGTAGTTAATATTGATACCAGTTAAAGGTTTCAGCAAAATTAAAGTAGGGAAGGTATTTTTAATTCTTTAACTAAAACCCTAACATGTGTAAAAAAATGATTTACAAGTTATGTTGAAATCTAATTTTCAAAACTCTGATTTTGTCATTTTTGACCCTAATTTTACGACATTGTGAATTATTCTTATTCATTACACTAAAAAAAAGAAAAGGTAGCCATTTTTTATAATAGGTATGTTAATCTAATGTATGTAACATACATATTACATACATATCTTCACGCCAAGTCAGAGTATTTAGAGGCGGAGCATGCCTTCCTTATTTTAACACCAACACTTTATTTCATTCCACACTTTCTTGGATCTCACTGCTACAAATGCGGTAGGCGAGTGTAACACCATAGATTTTCCATATCGCTCTCGTTTCGACCGCATTTATCCTACTCTCATGCTTCTTCTGACATACTCAAGTCTCGCTTCTATACAACAACATTGGGATAAGCACAGAATTATGCAAAGAGAATCTAGCACTTTTACCCAAAACCTCACTTTGAAATGGCTTAACCAGTGCTTCGGTGTAAATCTAATAAAGTGGTATACCTAATACTAGTCTTGATAATCAGATTTTTAAGAATTGATGAAGGTTTATTATGAACCTGGCAAGCTTAGTTTGCAGTCAGTAACAATTTGTATGAGAAAAATTAAAGTATTTTTGCTATATTTGTAAATCTTGTTTCTAAATCAAAGATGAATATAAGATTAGAAGATTGAAGAAGCGATAAGTGCCATTGTTTAAATAAAAGAAAATCTTTGATCTTGGAACTTCAATCTTCAAGCAAAATTTTATGAAATTCCATGCATAATTAATTATTTATATTTGGCATTTCACTACAAAGTTCATGTTATTTTAAAAGTTATTTAACAAAAGTCATAAGTATATTTATTAGTGACCTAGACCGTGAACATAAACAGTACTAACCTCATGATGCCAATCACTATCATTATCTAGAGATGTCTGACAACTAACACAAACACTAGCATCTATGAAATCAGTTTGTGATTCATTATGAGTCAAAACTGGTCTATTTGTTTCAATAGATACATCAACTTTTGGTGCATTTATAGTTGCATTACCCCAGAACAATGAAATAAGGCCTGCTGGTCTTGGCATATTAAGTCCAACATCATCCCAATCTTCAAATTCCTGGAAAAAATTATGTGTCATACTTATTATGAATCAAAAAAGTAAAAATGAATATATTAACATTTAATTTATATTATTTGGCTGTAAATTACTGATGATCATAGGCAGAACAATATTTCTAATAGAGATCAGAGGTCTGAACTAAAATTTCTGTCAAGGTAGGCATAGAAATTCTAGCTAAAAAATACCAGTTCTATTTTTTTTTCATTTTACCAATATTTACCACAAAATATATGCTTCACATGCCACATAATTATTGATAATAACAATAATTCTGCAAAGTTTTTGTATGACCGCCACGAATGTTAAAAGTTAATGATAAATCATCAAAAGCCAAGACAATAAAAATGGACTCAAATTTAACTAAAGCACCCGTCATGAGAAGCTATAAATTATGTAAACAAACATCTTTTACCAAGTGAAATAAAAACATAGACGGGTTATATGAAAGTAACAACCTATTTAATTTAGTCGGATCATATCTAACGACTGACGTTTGAGTGTCTTCGTACGGGGACGCGCCGGTCGCCGGGAATGCAAACCATCGGTTCGTCATTTGGAAATAAACACGTCATTCGAGTTTTGAATTTTTCATTGCTTTGTTAAAATCGCGGATTTGGTTGTTATTGTTAATTTTTTTATCTTTTCGTTATCACTTTGTTATTGTTGTTAGTTTTGTTAATTGTTGCCTTAATTTTAATTTTTTTTATCCATTATTTGTTATTGTGTATTAACGTATAATGAAGCCAGTACCCAGTACATCTAAGGAAATCAATTTGCCACGAAAAAAATGCCAAAACATACGTAATTTATTATACATATCTAGATCATTAATTAATTAAATTTATAATTAAATATTAAAAAAATACTTTTATCTTTGAACCAAATGTTGTTAACTCCCGAACGTTTGTTTACATAATTTACAGCTTCTCATGACGGGTACTTTAAGCACATTATTATATTTTGTATTAAAACAAGTCTTACAGTTCACTTTCAATAGTAATTGAACTATTTCTCTAATTAAAACAGATAAAATACATTGAAACTGATTTGCGCTAAGCAAAGTCTAAATAGCACAGAAATAAAGTACAAACAATTATTTTGACTCTGAAGTATGACGCCAGTAGTTATTGCTAACTAAGTTCCCGTTGCTGTGATTGATTACAGAGATCACTAAATATTCTAATAGTGTATTCAGGACTAGAATAAGATTTGTGATGAATTGTCATATGAAATTGTCAGAGTCTATATAAGAAAATATTATCGTTAAAACATTTTTTTGCCGCTAAGGATAATTGGAAAGTCGCTAATTATAGTAAAAATAACAAAATTGGCAACACAACACTTCAATTTTAACAACATCTATAAAAAAAAAAAGTTCCTGCTTTCCCTACGCCTACGACACTGCACCATTAAACAGTTAACTGAATGGTTCATAGATGCTGTGTATATTACTTGTTTTAGTTTATGACATTAATATAAGTTTAATTAAAAAATGATAATTATAAAGCACATACAATATCCAGGGCTTATGAGCCTTTATTGAGTGCACACCACTGCTGACGGTACTTCTAACTATATATAGCACTATTGACAGTACTAACAACCAAAATTATTTAATATCAAAATTAAATAAAAAAACATATTTTTACAAATCTAGTACATTAAAAGTTATTTAGCTTACTTCAGCTGTTGTAGGATACTGTGATAAGTGATTCATCAAGTTAATACAAAAAAAATAATTACAGTAAACCTACCTGATCTGGATTTTCATCGGAAAATGTGATACTTGTGAGCTTATAATCTTGCAACAATAAGTATTCATTTATTAAAAAATTAAGAGCCCTTTTTTCATGGGGTTTGAGAGACCTTTGATTATTATCTGAAGTTTTATCTAATGCTGACTGTCCATCTAAAATGCACCCAAAGAAAATTACACAAACAACAATTCAAATTTTCAAGACAGCAGTGGTCTCTTTTTGTAAATGAATTGAGCGGCTTATGTGTTTACTTACCAGCAACCTGAGTAAGGTTGGCTCTTAGAGAGTTTATAGTTTCTCTTGCTTTTCGAAGTTCAAACTCCAGCACAGCTACGTCATTTCCACTACCTCCACGATCACCTCCACCATCTTCAGAATATCTTGCAGTATCTAAGGAATCTAAAGTTGCCTGGCTAGGTGTTCTGTCTGTTAATATAAGAAATGAAAAATGCTTAATTTACATTAATACAATCATAAGGACAAAGTTAAAACTTTAAGTATTTACAATGCTCTGGTAAAGTTTTATAACTATCATCATCCTCATCAGTCAGAGGACGTCCACTCCTGGACTGCAATATTGCAAAAAACCAATTCAACATTAATTTTCACATTACCCACATAAACAAAAAAAATTGTGTTATTATTTATAACTCAAAAACTACTTATTACAACTTATCTTAATCCAATTTTTACAGGATTGCCTACATTCTTTATGACGACCTGTGATGGGAAAAAACGCATGATGAAATACAATTATTTGGTAATCAAAATACAAAAACTTGGTAAAGCAATCAAGTAGCCAACATACAGAAAACTAAAGATGAATCAAGAATTTCTTCCTTTCTCGAGTTGGTAGAAAACATTTTCTAATAATTTTGCTTTTGTGTGATTTTTTGCAGAGTCTTGGCATTTATAGAGCTGGGAGCCAATGCTACACAGTCCAATAATTATAGCATATGATTTCATATTAGTCTCTTTGTCACATTATATGTGAGTAATCCAGAAGTGAGACAATTGGGATGACGAACTAGGCGTTCAGCGTGATGTTCCTTGTATCGCTGAATTTCCACATTCACAGTTGGGACGTTTAAATAATTGTGGACTACATTGTTTTTCGTAAGCCATGGAGAATTGACTTTATTATTCAGCATGTTATTTTACACACTCTGTGGACAGGAGGACATAACATTGCTCTTAATGACAACTCCCCAGATCTGTATTAAGATGGCATTGGATTATCTTGTAATAAATGAATAATATTTTCAAAATGTACAGATAAAGATTTAACATGTAATCACTGCCTTGTAGTCATTTCATTTTTGTAAGGCTTTTAAAATAGTCAGTAAATTATTAATAAATAACGGCTTCTTCAAAGTCCTTATTACTGGGGTACCAGCAATAAAAAAAATTCTAACATTTTAGAGATAGAGAATAAAAACAGGCATTTTTATTACATATTTTTGAAGTGGAGCTCATAAAATTAAAAGCTTTTTAAAAGTTCTTGTTTAAAATTATGAGCTTAGCTTAATTTTTTTTTATATCACTAACTCGAAACTCTTAAGGAATAAAATAGCCTTAAATGGTACTTTTAAACACAAAGTAAGAGTAAAAAATCTCTAAATGTAGCAACACGTTTTAGCCTAGTAGTAGTTACATACTATTATTCTAGGTACGTAGTTCATTTCATATAAGTAAAGATATGATGTGACTTACGCATTGATGTAAATTCTGATGCACGAGATACATGCTGTTCGAAATTTCCTGGATTTGAGAAAAACTCTCTTAATTGCGGCAGCTCTTTACCACTTTCCACTAACTCTGTATGCAGTTCTAAAGCAGTCAGGAAGTAATGATCTTTCAGCAACTTTGTAGCTATATCTTCATAAGTTACATGCGGTGATGCACCAAACGAATTTTCCTCAACATCTTTGTAAGGATTCATGTTTATATCTATCTATCTAAATCTTATTAAACATAATTTTGTGTTTTGCTACTCTTAAAGTAATTGTTTTATTTATATCTAACAATATGCAGAAGCATCAGATTCTGAAACTCCAAGTTACTCTTATTTACATATGTTAGATAAATTAAACAAGCACAATCACAATAATTTACAAATAACAATTTGAAAACGTTTCACACAAGATTTCCACATTTTCCAATCTCTTTGTATTTTCCTGTAAAATGTCATTTTGTCATCACCTTCATGTTCATTTTCATTGAAATTGTCAACAGTAGGGATGCAAACGATACATCGATGTTTAGTAAACATCGATGTATCGTTCATAAACATCGATGTTTTAACATCGATGTCTATAATGTTAACATCGATGAAACATCGTTCATCAAGAACGATATTTTATGAACGATATTTTTAATGCTATCTATCTATTGCTTCAAAAACATTGTCTATGGTCATTAATTATTATAGACAAGTAACTAGGCTGTATGCGTATACTGTTCTTTGTCACAAAAAAACTCGTTTGTTGTTGCGTTTGTGTTTGTATTGTCTATGTCAATGTGTTTAAACTCATTAATGAGGTCCAAATAATTTGTTTGTACTCGTATAAGACACAATGTGAAATTACATAATATTATAATAATATTATTTGTTTTAAAGTATACTTATTCTAGAAACAGTACCTATAATTATTTTATCCACCGCTCTAAACGATTACTTACATTCTCTGCTAATTACACATCTTTCATTATAACACACACTATTTTCTTACCTTGTCATGTAATTTTAACCCCATCATTCCTTCCTACATTTAAATTTCAACAGAATTTATTTAACTTACTTACCTTATTTCATACATATCAAATTTTTACACCCATGTAACGTTTATCTGATCTATGCAGGGTGTAAGGGGCAGCATCCCGAAAACTTAAACCATGGACTCAGGCCATCATTCTGAGCGACTTTCCGAAACTGTACGCCGAAAATCATTTTTTTTTTCGACGTTTCATACAAAATTATCGAGCAATTGGCACATTTTGTATTTGAAAAATTTTTTAGTTTCCGACATATGGTTTCTTGAGGAAAATTGCTTAGTACGACGGTCTGAGCCCGTGGTTTAAGTTTTCGGGACGCTGTCCCTTACACCCTATGTATAATACAAAAACATCGATGTATCGCTCATAAACATCGATGTTTTTACATCGATGTTTCAATATCGATGTTTTTTATGAGCAATGTTGCATCCGTAGTCAACAGTCAAACCATATTTTTTTTCCTTATTCTTGTTTAGTTTGTCCTCAGTTTGTCCCTTTCTGGGATCGGCTAAGACCTTTTAGCCATGCTGCCACGTCTTCAGTATATATTTTTTTTTAGTTTGTTATTTTGTTTTTAATTAATTTGTCCCTTTGTGGGGCCGGTAAAAGCCGTTAGGCCATGCTACCAAGTCTTCCGTGTTTATTCTTTATTTAAAGTCATGTCTGGGTCTTGAGTAAAGCGGTGGTTTCTTTACACAAGCCCATTTATGAGATTTGACGGCAGCGAGGAAATTTACGATACCTAGACTAATTTCTTCATGATTATTTCATTTGTACACTTTCACTGAACAAATTTTTTTTTTATGTTATAGGAAGGAAAACAAGAAGATGGTAAGAAGTTCATGCCGCCGAGAGACACCTAAGGTGGTAATGGTTCGTTGCAAAACTTAAGCCGGGATGTTGAGCCTCGAGCAAAAGTAAGTTTTATGGCTACCTTATCATCCGAAACAGAACAAATCAACGGCAGTCGCTGACATTATGGCGACAGGAATAGGTAAAGCGGTGGCACAAATCTAGATACCACCTAGTCAGATGTCACGGTGTTAGTGACGCTATGCTTGCCTTTTACGAGCTGCCTGGCAGAAAGGCAGATGGTCTATTCTGCAAAGAAGTCACCAACACGGGGAAAATAGTTCACTTGTGTACTTTGAACAAAACTGTACCTACAGTGTAAAATGCCCCTGAATTTGACTAATGTTACACAATACTTATACAATTCATTTACTACCAACAGTCATATTTTCTCTCAATTGCGTCAAAAAAGCCATAAAACATACATGACGGTTTTGTTTTCATGAGTATGTTTACCATTTTTATATGAAAATCAAGATCAAACTATAATTTCAATAATTTTCATATAGTAATGCACTAATGAACTAAATGATAATGATAATTAACTAAACTTCAAACGGCAAATTAAAAACAACTACTTATTGGAACACTATTAGTTTTATATGAATTTTACACAAATAAATGAATAATATCATGTACCATTATCGATTTATATACTTAGCAATGAAACTAACAATTAATTCCTTTAATGCATTCGGAAATATCAATCTACCTCTGTTATTATAGGTATTATTATAGATATTTAATAATATTAGCTAAAGCAGTGAATATCAATGATATTTAAAAATAATAGATATGTTACATAAGCCCATAATATTAAGACCCAAATACGTCCCTTCCTTTATGGACAGTTGCTTTGCTCTTTGCGTCCCAATTAGGACGTCTTGCCCTCAGTCCGTCAAAAGCGTTGCTAATAGAACAGAACGTAGTGATTATATGCTCTTTGGTTGCTAAGTGATACTCCTCGCTTGACTTGGGAATTGAATGCAATAAAATGCCATCGTGTGTGTACAAGAAATGTAAAAACTATGACAAAAACTCAATAATGCTCAGGTGATCTCGTATCACATGAATTATGTACAAGAATTATAGCTGCATTTTATATATTTTAACTTTAAATCTATTCTAAAGTACGATTACTACGGCGAAAGAGAAAGTTTTTTTTATATGTTATAGGGAGACAACAAGCAGACGGATTTCCTGATGGTAAGAAATGCCGTCGCCTATAGACACGAAATGTGGTAACGGCGCGTTGTCAACCTGAGGCTAGGATGGTCAGCCTCCTGCGTAAGTAAGTAAACCGGCTACCCTACCCTCTAACCGAAACACGACAACGACGAGCATTGTCACTATTTCTTCTAACCTTTTTTATTGTTGATTTTTTATATACGAATCCTAATGTACCGAGTGCATAAATGCATTTGTAATGTTTTAATTATTTTTACATTCATCGATATTTTACCACTGTTCTGTAAACAAAAAAGTAAAATAAAAGTTATGGTTCCATTTTTTTTAAATTTTAGACAACTCAAAGATATTGTTTATACATTAGATTATTACAATTTTTTAAAAAAAAGTAGTTTAGCCGTGAGTGGATGCTAGTAATAAGTAATAGTGTGCAATAATACTTTGATTCATGAACTACGATTGGTATTCTTGTGAATGTTATATCTATATCTTAACTCTGCCATTAAAGCAAAATGCTAATACTACTTTAAATTAACATGAAAATATTTTAGAATTTTTAAAAAGACACAAAAGGCGAAAACATCTCCATTATAGGTTGTATCTCCTGTTTCGATGTTTTTTTTAGTCTTTGCAGTGATTGGACAACGAGTGACGTTTGGTTTACACTTGTACCTAACTGACAGTCACAAACTATCTCGTTTGTTTTTACTAAACGAATAATTCCATCCCTTTCATATCATCTAGCAATTTTGTGACACTTTAGTAATAGGAATTGTGTATGTGTGCAGACTGCATGCAGAAGCCGCTCTCGATCGGCACAGATTTTTTAACAGTTTTGCGAGCGTACAACATATCTTTACTTTTTTTAAATATTATTGGTCATGCGCTTAAAGTTTACTAAAGCTTCACAAATCCACTAAGGTGGCAGCGCTGTCGCACAAATCTTAATGTGGATCTAAATATTTTAAGTGTCTTTACCCCTCGCATAGAAATAGGAATATATAAAGAAGTGCAACAATGTTCTATAGCAAATTTAGTTGTGTAAATACTGTTGGAATCGACATATAACTATAACTTAACAACATCTCTTTATCTCTTTTAACAAATGTTGACATTATGTACGCTGAAAGAGATAACGACATTTTTGTCTATGCTAATTCTGGCGTCGATTTAAAAGACGTCATGACAGTTCTCATGTTTGCCAGTTTTTAGATTGATGTACTATTACAATTGTCGACGTAACGTAAAATAAAATATATTTTACGTTCCCAGAAAAGAATATTTGGACAAGACAAGAACGTTTACCAAAATATCAACCACAGTCTAGCTTAATAAGAATTCTTTCAAGTGCTCACTTATAAGTAAAGAAAGTGGATGGAATGTAATCTGATCAATTTTTTTTTTCTAATGATAATGAATCTTGTAATAAATATAAAGAGTTAACTTATATAAATAATAAACATATTTGCTCAAACATATATACAAACATATAAACGTGCTCGCGAAAAGTAAACAAATATTCTTTCTTTCGTTAAATTACATTTCCCTATTTAGGTGTAAGCCAATTGAGTAGAACAAAGAAAGTAAGCTTGGGGGTTAGAATGAACCACCGTCGTCTTGAAACGAACGTTCGTTTCGGGCCGATTATAAATGTCAAACTCAAAAAGCGTAGAACGTTCGTGCCAAACAAAACGTGACGTCGGCGATAGACGTTAGACGTCTGACAATTGACAAATAACAAATTTGATATCAACATGACGTGGTTTAAGTCTTGTCGTCATAGACAAAATTTGGTTTTTTCATACAAATTCGGCCATTGCCCCTCGTTTACACGATATCGCTTCAAGTTATGATTGTTCTAGCTTTATAAAAAACGATAACGTTTTGAAACGAAACGCATCGTCCAAGCGAAACGACGCGATCGCGCCGAGACGAAAGTGCACATTCTAACCCTCCTGATAGTTGCGATTTCTTTCGGTAGGTAAATCATAATTCTTATCTATTTGCCTAAACCTAACTATCAATCGTCACTAATAGATCATGTATCGATATCGGTACTCTACTTTTTCTGGACAGCCTTATAATGTCAAAATGGCAGCCATATTTAGTAGCCGTCGGCAGGCTTTTTTCGTATGTATCTCATGTCCATATACTTAGAAGCCAATGACCTCTTGTTAAAGAGTAATTTACACTCCTTGGTCTTTAGAAGTGACTATTTGACATTTAACAAATGGCAATGTTTCATCTTTAAGAGTAAATAAAACACAGACTTCAATATTCCTCTTCCAATTAATTTCCCTTCTCTGTTAACCTACTCATCTCATAACCTGTTGAAAACCTTAATAAAATTCATTAAAAAAAATGAAATTAAATTATAGATGCATAAATATATATTTGTTCCAGTTTTATAAGCTTACTATTTAGCGTTTGATGCTTTATTTTATA
Organism: Calephelis nemesis; assembly: GCA_002245505.1. Lineage (NCBI taxonomy): Eukaryota > Metazoa > Arthropoda > Insecta > Lepidoptera > Riodinidae > Calephelis > Calephelis nemesis. The sequence continues at coordinate 506,559 of NJDD01001180.1, read as the reverse complement.
TCTTTTAATTTAATAAAAATCCCAAACTGTAACAAGGAGCAACCATCAAAATTAAATATAGATTAAACGCGCAATTATTATTATACTTGTTACTGGCAGAATCGTCTTTTACAGTAAAGATGGATGTTGCCACATCAAAAAAAAAACACGGACTTGGTTTCAGCCTTTTTATAGATTATGCAATTCCGTACTATCAACTTGAGACGTGGCCTTAGCCTTTTACACCAAAATGGACCATAATGAACTATTCCGGTTATGAAGAATATATATAACATTTGCCTTTGCCTTTCCCCGACCTAGATAATATTAAACAACTCAGATAAAGTTAAACAACATCAACAATGACAATCAGTGTTTCCAGTTTTAGGGATTTCACCCTTTTTTTAGCGCGAAACTAGATTTTCGCTGTATGAATTTGGGTACTTTTTCTAAAACAGGGATTTAGAGAATTTTGGAACAAAACTAAACTGTTTATGGTAACTTTACGTATTTTATGTTTTTTGAGTGTTCTTTCTTTGTCTATGACTCTGTGGCTCTCTTAAAGGGGATCGCCAAATTAGTTACTTCGTATTAACTTTCGACTATTACTAGCTACCTACATATGTTATAACGGACGTTACAAATTAGTAACACTATACCTACGGAAATTTATTTTCGTTTGTTAGCTATAACAACAAATGCTCAATTTAAGAGCTTACCACAACCTTGCGGCATTTACCGCAAAAACGTGCAAAAGTAATACTTCATCTTCTGACTTGTAATTATTTTTTTTGTTAAAAAATATGCAAAATTCGATTGCTTTTTATTAAAAACAAAAAGTAGTGATTTTTAGAGATCATTTCTAAGAAATTCAGATCGAAACCAAAATCTTATGTAGAAGCATTGATTGGCATTAATGACAATTTACATCACAGATTATATGTTATACCCAGTGTTGCCAGAAGGATATTGTAAGAAGTAACCAGAAATATAAAAAAAGTAACCTTTTTCTTTGAAAAATAACCTTTCCTTTTTTTTCATGGAAAGGTATTAAAATTTAATAGAATAGAATATTGGTTGTATTGACTTTTAAAACTATAAATGAGTATTCGAGCACTTGCCCGATATTTATAATTTTTCATTGATATTGATACAAACAAAACATGATGAGACTAGAACAATTGTATGAAATTTAAATAACGACTGAATAGTACGTGACGTACTCTAATCAAAGTACGAATTAAGATTTCTACATCTGAAATTTTAAAATCAAATGTTTTTTTCCGCATGTTGAAATGAAATTTTCGAAAATATTCTTTTGAAACAAAAGTAGGTTTGTAAAAATAATAGAAAAATCAGTCAGCCTTCACAATCATCATCAGTCACTATACTTATTGTATTCTATTCTAGCATTCATTAATATTTTCTATGGCTCAAATGTTGTGGCATTTGGTAGCCGCTTTGGTAGCCATCAAAGCTGCAATTATTGTGTCCGTACTAAGTTTGTTTCTGTGGTTTTATCAGTTTTGATAGGCTAAAAACTCGTTCCACACTTGCACTGGAAAATGGCAAAATTAGCAAAACCAATATTGAAGTCGCGGTATTGTTTTTTTTTTTACAAAGGTTCATCAATCATCGTACTATTGTCGCAATAATTGTTTCCTCTCCTCTCCTCTTGCCTTGGAAGAAATCAAGAATTTGTCCATTTGCTTAGGGTAAATTCATATTATTAGTAGATCAAGTTAAAACCATGACAAACATGAGCACTAATACCTAAGTCATGAAAAGAAATCAAACAAATTATTTTTTTAAATCCACCACGTCATTAGTATGAAACTAAAATGCTTAATGTAAGACTTGCGCATAATTCTTGGCCCCGTTTTTACGTTTGTGTTAAACCTAAAATTCGACTCGAAAGCGTTCTCTATCTTACTCAGATATATAAAGTAGATAGAAAAATAAGAAGAATGTTTCCGATTCGAAAAAAGACTATTTTCTAATACTTACTAAAAATGCAAATATGGTTGCTGAACGTATACCTAAATTATAGACTTCAATCGGATTGATAGAAATCGATACACTGGTTGGTGCGTATTGATTACTAAAAATCTCCCATAATTTGTGGATGAAACTCTAAATAAATGAACACCTTTTATTTCATAATTTTTGACGGGAAAAAATTATGGTTATGACCGTGTTATAATGGTATATTATTATATACCATTATAACACGGTCATTTTAAATTGGCGCAAACTTAACTAGTACCTATGGGAAGCCCTTCAGGGAAGTGTCCAATTAATGTGACCAAGTAGTATGGAGGCAGGTACAACACGGTTAATTTATCTTGACGCATCGCTAGCATGCGGGGCCCTTCCTGCCGAGCGAGTTAATTTGACTGAGTAGTACTTAGTGGTGAGATTTGAATTAAAGGTTGATTATTAGTCCGTAGCCATAACATAAAAAAGTACAAAGTGAAACACACAGACATGCACTATAAATTGTGCGTACACTTCCCAAGCTTCCTGAAAACACTAAATACAAATACAAAACTTTGAGGGATAAGACAACAAAGTGGCGGGCGGAAACTAGTAACTACTTATTACTACCTACACGACGGCAAAGGAACGCAAATGAATTCGATCCGATCCGACTGATCGAGCGAGATAAGAGTGGTGTAAGTGTGAAAAAGTAAACAACGTGTTGTTCCAATAAAGACGGCTGTGGTTTTATTAGAGCTCTCTACTACTGTGAGTACTGCTGACGAAGCTTGACAACACGAAAAATTCAAAAAGGAGGCTTCCGTTTTACGTCGCTTTTATGTAGGAAATTAAAAAATAATTCTTCAAATTCCAAAAAATCACCTAAAAGGAACCTTTTCATTGGTGTAACCTAAAAGTAACCAATACAGTTCAAAAATCACCTGAAAGGTTACAAAAGTAATCTTCTGGCAACACTGGTTATACCCCTAGATGGCTATGCCTCAGAGCTATCCCATAGAAATAGCTGCGCAAATTTAGCACCCCATCGAAGGATTTTAGAACTCAAAATGACCTTAATCGATAGGTCTACGTTAGGTTTGTATAGGTCCACCATCATTTTTGTTAGGTCACCTATAGCTTTTTTACAAATATTTTTTTTTAAATTTTGCACAAAAAAAATACATCTTAGCATCTTATTTAAACGAAAACTCATTTATCTTTGTATTTCTGCATTCTTTATCGTTAGGTCAGTATTGGTCTATAGTTTTTGCTTTTATATTATTCATTTAATTCTTTTTATTAACAATTATAAATAATTTATTACTGGCGCATGCGCTCAACGCACCCAGTCATAGCATGGCGCGAAATTTAAAGTTTTCCCGTTCCGTTTTCATTGTTTCCATTATGAAAATACAAATTTCTCTCATGAAGCTCAAATAATCTCATAATTTTAATCTCTAGTTACTCCTCTACTACTCTAATAAAAAATCAGCACGACGAATACTAGAATTGACTCAATGGTAATTATATGGTAGACCATGTAAATTACCTCAACTAACATTTTTAACATGTTCATCAGACAACATTAGATTCTTGATCGGCTTTTTAATAATTGTTTTTATAATATCTATTTATGAATTATATTAGCTGTAAATAATTATTGGGTTTATGACATAAAAAAATTGTCTCCGACTATTTTTAAATTATACATGTTTAAAAACTCCCGCTCTTTCACTCCTGCTTAAAGGATGGGACGTAAGAGTGCGCTCTCATATTTTTTCTTTATTGGAAACTATTTCGTATAGTGTGTGTGTGTTAATATTTTTTATTTATTTACTCCACTTTTTTTCTCATCATACCTGGTCTGGTTATGATTATTATGGAGGGTAAAGGTACCTCTATAATGACAAATTCGTTATAATATCATTACAGTATATTTCTATTCTAATATATTAACATAGGTTTGTATCTATGCATAAGTTGATTTAATTAGAATTTTTTTAAATCAAAAGACTTACATAAATTACTTTCTTAGGCAATTTCCGAATTTTTTAATTTTTTATTAGAGTAGTAGAGGAGTAATTAGAGATTAAAATTATGAGATTATTTGAGCTTCATGAGAGAAATTTGTATTTTGATAATGGAAATAATGAAAACGGAAAGGGAAAACTTTAAATTTCGCGCCATGCTATGACTGGGTGCGTTGAGCGCATGCGCCAGTGATAAATTATTTATAATTGTTAATAAAAAGAATTAAATGAATAATATAAAAGCAAAAACTATAGACCAATACTGACCTAACGATAAAGAATGCAGAAATACAAAGATAAATGAGTTTTCGTTTAAATAAGATGCTAAGATGTATTTTTTTTGTGCAAAATTTAAAAAAAAATATTTGTAAAAAAACTATAGGTGACCTAACAAAAATGATGGTGGACCTATACAAACCTAACGTAGACCTATCGATTAAGGTCATTTTGAGTTCAAAAATCCTTCGATGGGGTGCTAAATTTCCGCAGCTCATAGAAATAGGACTTAGAGGTCTATGGGCTATGCCCTAAACAAAGACTACAATACTCTAGTATTGCCCCACTGCCTCTACTATTGCCCCAGCGTATAATATTTCAATTATGTTAAATTACGAATACGTACAAAGAAGATTGGCAGACTTTCATAGATAAATTTGCCTGAAATAACATTACAATGTATTTTTATTCAATAAATGCCATAATTATCTTATATCAAACTAGCTGTTCTGAAAAACTTTGTTTCACCCTTTGAATTAGTTAAGTTAAATGCTATTATTTAAACTTAAATTCTTTGTTTATTTTGAAAAACACTACCGCAAGGCTCAGTACTGTATTATAACGGCATTAATAGCCTAATGATTCCATAAAAACATAGGACTCTTTGCCAATTACGATTTTTGATGTGAAACTTCTTTAGAATCGATGTGATTTCAAACCGGATGCAACGGAAAAACGACAGCTAAGAGACACAAATACAAAAATGTGTATAGTTCCCGTCACGAGAAGCTATAAATTATGTAAACAAACATCTTTTACCAAGTAATTATTTTTACTTCGAGACAATGAACTGACCATATTCAATCGAAATAAAAATATAGACGGGTTATATGAAAGTAACAACCTACTTAATTTAGTCGGATCATATCTAACGACTGACGTTTGAGTGTCTTGGTACGGGGACGCGCCGGTCGCCGGGAATGCAAACCTTTTTGAAATAAACGCGTCATTCGAGTTTTGAATTTTTCATTGCTTTGTTAAAATCGCGGATTTGGTTGTTATTGTTATTTTTTTTATCTTTTCGTTATCACTTTGTTATTGTTGTTAGTTTTGTTAATTGTTGCCTTAATTTTAATTTTTTTTATCCATTATTTGTTATTGTGTATTAACGTATAATGAAGCCAGTACCCAGTACACCTAAGGAAATCAATTTGCCACGAAAAAAATGTCAAAACATACGTAATTTATTATACATATTTAAATTATTAATTAATTGAATTTATAATTAAATATTTAAAAAAAACTTTTATCTTTGAACCAAATGTTGTTAACTCCCGAACGTTTGTTTACATAATTTATAGCTTCTCGTGACGGGAACTATAGGATTATATATATTCATCTCATTCTTTTGTCTACTTACTGAAGTTTCACTTCTATCGTCTGTGAATTGCACACACACTTTTTTATTTTTTATTGCTACAAAAGATTTATTTATAAAACTTAGAAAAATATTTAAGTGAGACAAAAAATCGCTATAGTCGTCATTAAAGTTTTGCCAATTTTCATATGTCTTTTCAGAAGTATCTGGTTGCGAGGTACTGGGGGGTTACCATAAGCTCTTAAAACAGTATGTACTATTTCAACAATACTAATTGTCAATCGAGAAAGACAACCTTATGACGGTTATGGTAACCCCCTTATGGTAACCCCCCTGATGGCGCCAAAACTCCAATTTTTTTTAATTTTTTTATGCTAATTTGCCCCTTTCTGGGGCCGGCTAAGTCCTTTAGGCCATGCTGCTACGTCTCCGTATTAATTATTCTTATACAGTCATTGGTCACTATTTACAAAGTCTCGTCAGGCTCTTAAGTAAAGCGGTGGTAAATTTAAGTCACAAGCGTGCTCACGTTAAAAACGTTATTGTCAACAAGACAATTGGTGGTAGAGTGCTTTGGAGCAATTTGCCCGGATGGAGTTCCACGCCTCATCTATTTCTGCTTTCCTAAGACTCCATCATGATTCATGATTTCATGGTCAACAGTACGGGAAAGCTGGTAGACCCGCATAAAAGCCTACCATGTCGGGTGCAGGACTGCAATGCACCTAAAAAATAAATGGTTTGGCCACCGTTTTCTTTTACCATTAGGAGAACCCAGTTTTCCGCTAGGAGTAATATTATACTCTATGGAGTTTGACCTTTTAGGAGTATATTTTTCAAAAGCCTTGTACACATGATGTATGTTTAAAAAAACAATCCCTCCAAAACATCATCACAAGTTTTGATAATAAAAGAGTATATTTTATCATAGTCAATTTGGTATAATTTTGTAGGTTTTTTGGCGCTTGATTAAAATTGTATTGCAATTTTTCCGGATTGGATTTTGCAACTCAGTTTTAACGCAACTATTCTCATCGGATTAACTTGTTTTAACCTACTTTAATTTAGGTGTGTTAGGTTAAACATACCGAAGTTTGATGACAAATAATACGATATATTGAACCACCTAACATTTTATTCTATCGTGTTTGAGAATATTTCATACCTATACTTTATACGTCTCGAATAGAACTTCATTGGTCTTCTGGTGGGATTAAAATATTGCCACATCAATATGATTTCGATCAAGGACTTATTAAACTTTGAGTTTGTTTTTATAAATAAAGTTAATAAAAAATAATTACATTTTACCGTGTCAAATGGTTTAATAGTATGTTTTTTTTGTGATTTTGATTTTGAGAAATATTTAAGTTTAAGTAATCTGATATTTATACAGATAGAGCTATTAGCTTTTACACAAAATTGGGTATCTATTTAAAACAGTGGATGTTCAGCAGTGTTTCAATTAATTCGAGATATCAAGTAAGCACAATATCATCTACTTTGAAAAAAAAACTTCGATACTAGTAAACACAATTACATTTCATTACAAATTAAAAAAACAGTAAGTAAACTTAAATTACATTTGAAAATAAGTCTAACATCTAAACTAAATTCCTGAAATAACCAAACTTTAATAAAACACATAATTAAGGATTAACATTCAATCTGCATTTAGTTTAAAAAATAAAAAAACTTTGAACGGTATAACAAAGTTCAGAATGATTGCAGCGTTGAATGGAATTCATAACGAATAAATATGAATTTATGAGTGCTATAGTATTTTGGTAAAGCATTAGTTATGTAAATTGCATACTTTACTATCAATTTTAGTATGATTTTCGACATTTAAATAGGGAATTTAGAAATTTTGAAAAACAGGAGTTGGTAACACTTTCACATTGGGAAGCATTTTAAAATTGTAAGAATTTTGTTTTTGGCCATTTTGGCTTTTCTTTTTATTAATTTCTCTCCAAGTCTATTGTTATTACGGATTTTTTTTCTGGATTCTATTAATTTAATCTAAGAAAACAGTCTCCTACTATGTCGCTGGTACCTACCTATTTAGAATGTTTAATTTGTGTATCCAAATCAAAACGAAATCATGGTGTGAAACTATTTTTATGACCAGATTTCCAATGGTTTAAGGAAGGGATATTACTTATTTATTCAGAAAGATACCTAAGTGCAAACATGGTGCATTGTCGTTAAACTAACACTTTGTTTTATTAATGAAAAGTCCAAATCCAGTTTATCCATGTTCCGTTATTATACACCTCTTCGTTGGTTGAAAACACACAAACGCCTGACGCTGCCATTCATATTATGACTTCACATAAAAAAAAAATAAAGCATAGCTATCCCAGTTTTTAGATCTTGGGGTATTATGATTTGTACCTAAAAAGCATGTTATTATTAGTCTTCGAAATCGGCGTTTTAGTATGAAAATAGTAATCCGCATTCATGTAGCTAAGCAATTCCGCAAGCATTGTAACACTTGGCACTCAACACATTCTGCCTACCTCAAAATTTAAATAAGTTATATTTAAATTTACATTTTTTTGATTTCAGATAAAATTTACGTATTGTGGCTTACAAGTCAGTTTTCAAGGATGTAACAAGTGGAATCAACTTGAAAAACATACAATGCAAGCTATTTTTAAAGATATTATATTAATGATACTCAGAAACACAATATTTTTTTCTTGGGAGTGGCTGACAAAATAAATTTGCAATGCCAGTCAGCGTAGGGAATACTTTCATGTGTGATCTAAGATCTTTAGTATATACATAAAAATACGTCTAAGAAGGGGGGGCTAAAAAAGTGCCATACCCAATACTAGTCCTTTTAATCCTTTCTTGTATTGAACAAATTCTTTTTACTCAATTGTTATTCAAAACAATAAAATCTTAAGCTGGTAAATCTTTTTTATTACATTCTTACACCTAAATATTATTTTATTGGTTTCGTTTTGTGTGTATGGATAAACGAAGCCAATGAATGTAAAAATAATGTAGAATCCATATCTAAAAAAAATATTTATCGATATCGACAAACACTGACGATAGACTGCACATCACTATTATTTTTTCTTAGGTTGGCACTATTGGCAGATACTTGTTAGGTTGGCTAAGAATCTTACAACGTTTTGAAATTTGGTTGTTTTTTTTTCTGTGAGAAGTCCTATCTCTTATTACATACAGTGCGACATAAAACAGTAGAAAATAAATGAGGGCGCCACCACGTTCATATAGCAACACTGTTAATTCGATGAATCGATCTTAATACTTGTATAATATATTTATAAGTATTTTAGATGATGCATTATTGTACCTGTGATAATAATTTTCAATTTAATTCAGGTATATGTTCTATGACAAATCTGCTTATGACTGAGTTATTTTGCTAGATTAGATATGTCAGTTCTATAGAGGCACAAAATTATGGTAGCTAATTGAATAAAGTTATCATACTTTCCCTGTGTTGGTCCAGGTCCTCTGAGTAGAATAAATAATGTGCCTCCTAACTAGGTGAGCATAGGTTCAGAGTCATTAACAACTAGACTATTGGTGGTAGAGTGCTGTGCAGCAACTTGCCCGGATAGGGATCCACCATCTTACTTGTTCCTGCCACCTTAATGACATTGTGTTCCGATCTGGAGGGTAAGCTAGCCGGTATACTTACACATTACGCCTAACATCTCGGCCACAGGACAGCCACGCACCAACAACATCTATGGTGTCATAGGCCACGGTTGTCTCTTACCATTAGGAGCTCCATTAAAACAACGCTATCTTAATGGTAATCTGAATGTTTTGATATGTCGTATTATTAAATATGCAAAAAAAACACGTACATTAGAACATACTCTTTTTATTTGTAAAAAAACTACTCTAACAAGTCTCTACTCTACTCTAACAAATCCAATCTTTTTTAAAAGTTTTCTCAAATGCTCTCGACTCCCATCATAGCCAATGTCATCCCTTAATTGGACTAATATTTTACCAATTGTTGGTACTTCTTTTTTAACAGTGTAAAAAAAATGTATTTTTTGACAAATTGCACATGTGTCAAAATCATCTAACACCTTTGAGGGACGACCCTTTCTATGCTTAGCAGGTGTAGAGAACTTTCCACCTTTTTCAAGGCCATGCTTCGCTATCCGACGGACGGTACTTTCAGAAACGCCTAAAATAACTATTTTACACAGATTTAATAAAAAAATCTATCACTATCTTAAACATATTCCATTCATTACCCAATAAATTTCTACACAGAAAAGAGGCTATCATTTAGGCTTAATTACGAGGCTCGGGTTCAATTCACGATTGATATACGTGTGATAAACACAGATGTGTGCATTTCTGGGTCTGGGTGTTTATTGAATATATTTGGGTATTTTTATGTATTAATTATGTTAACTAACACTCATAACAGAAGCAAATAAATTGCTTACTTTGGAGTTAGATCAATTCGCGTGATTTGTCGGAAAATATTTATTTATTTAATTGTTTATAGCAATAAAAGGCAAACAAGCAGACGGATTTTCAATGATTAGAAACGGACGTCGCATATGAACATAGAATATTAGCATTGTTGTTAAAACGAATTGTTTCATTGAAATAGTTTAATTGTAT
>NJDD01001180.1:481157-496230 GCA_002245505.1 Calephelis nemesis | reverse complement strand
AATTTAGAAGTCGCGTTATAAATACTGTACTTATTGTTTATTTTCTCATAACCTCAAAAATAAAGTAGAGTGGATAATATTTACTTTATTAATAAGAATTAATTAAGAATATTAATTAGATATATACACTTGTGGTTCATATAAGTCTTTTCTACAAATTTCTACAGTCACCATTAAAGTCAGCTGTACGTTTGTAAACATCTTCTACGTTTGATAAAAGCTTTCCGGCATGGTATTCGGCCATACACCGCATGAAAACTTTATAAATAATCTCCCGAGCATCGCTTCGAATGACTTTGTTCATGATAACGCTTTGCAAGGTACTTTATACAATCCGAAAATATCACAACAGGTAAAAACACATGAAAACTTACAATGATCAACAATCACTGACAGCTCAGGTACCTATTATATAGTGTTTATGTGTATATTAGTGTTTTGTAATTAATTTCTACTCTTTTATGTTCTTCTGTAGTATTGTATCATATTGTATTCTTTTTGGCGCCATCGCGAATGAAGTTTCCTCGCTGCCGCCGTATCTCCCAAAGTGAGCTTGTGTAAAGTTACCACGCTTTACTTAAGAGCCTGACGTGACTTTGTAAATAGTGATCCGGTGGTAGTTTAAAAAATGTCGACGCGCACAAATACCACTTGTATGGTTCATGTGAATAAAGATTATTTTGATTCTGATTCTGACCAATGACTGTATAAGAATAATTAATACGGAAGACATATTTTATGACTAATGAAAAAATAATTAATACGGAAGACGTGGCAGCATGGCCTAAAGGTCTTAGACGGCCCCAGAATTGGGCAAATAAATTTAAAAAAAAAACCTAACTACTTCATGTCAACTTCATGTTTTGTTTTGTTTACCGTTGATTGCTATATGTTTGAGTTTTAAAATCAAATAAATTGAAATGTTTGAATGTTATCTTACTTCCTGTTATCTATAATATGTGAAGGTATTTTAAATTCTACCATCTAATTTTAATTTTCTTAAAAGACTAGGACCAAAACTTTAGAAAGAATCAGCTATTAAAAATGGGTGAGCAATATTTTGGTCTAAAACGTAAATTGGAGGAACTAGGATATAATTATACGTTATCATTTGACTCAGTGCCTTTAGTAGAATGCCTTTTAGCTGATTTATTACAAACAACAAAAAGTTTACAACATTATATGGACCTTTCTAAACAAGCTCTCGCGCAGAGAGATTCTTTGATGATGGAGGCCGAACCGTACAAATGTGATAATATGAAGCTAATACAAGAAAATAATCAACTTCATAATGATAATATAGTGCTCAAAGAAGAAAATTTAAAACTAACCAGAGATCATAGGAGAAAAGTAAAAACACTTACAGAAGAGTTGTCAAATAAGGACCTTTTGATTAGCAAATTACAACACGATTTAAGAGATTTAAGTTTAAGAAGCCTTTGTGCTGATACTTTAAGCAGCCGAAGCAAAAGAAAAGACAGTGGAGATGCAGCTGTGCCCAAAATCTGCATATGTCAAGATAAAGCCAATCAAACAGACAATGGTTTAACAGAATTAAAAAAGAAAATCTCTTCTTTTAATGAGCAATGTGAGGAGTATAAGGATGAAATAATATTATTGAGAGAACAAGTTGATCACAGAGAAAATGAGATACAAAGGTTAAAATGCCTTTTAGAGAGTGGTAGAAATTTAAAAACAGTACCTAAAGAATTTTGTGCAAAAACACCAGATGAAAAGGTGAAAAAGATGATGAAGCATATAAATGAACTTGAAATGACAGTTAACTGTTTGAAAAATGAAACTGAAATTAGTTTAGAAAAACAACATGAAGCAATGGTACGTGCATTGTCACTTGCAGATAAGAATAAATTGTTACAAGAAGAACTAGAAAAAGTGGATACATTAGCCCTGAAAGTTGAAGATGACTGTAATAAAAAAATCAATTCTATGACGATGGAGATAGACTTCTTACAATCTAAAATAAAAGCCTTAACAGTGCAAAATTCAGAGTTGAAAGCACAATTATCACATCAGTGTTCTTCACAAAGATTGTCAAAAAGATTCATGATGGAAGAAACTTTAAGTAATGCACTTAAAGAAAAAGATTCTCTGCAAAAAGAAGTTAATGATTTAGCACAGTTAAATAAAAGTTTACATGATAAAATTATTTCTCTAGCTGATGTTATTAATACATTTCATCATAGATTTATTAATGAGATTGAAACTTTTAAAGAAAGTCCAAAATGTTCATTCAAGGGTGAATTTCAACAACTCATCCAAGAAGAAAGAAATAAGTATGAAGTTTATATGAAAAGTATGCAAGAGAAGTTAAACGAAACAATCAGTCTTTTTAAGCAACAATTAAAGGTCAAGGATGTAAGTCCTAGATATAATGTTCTGGCAGAAAATCCATATGTGAAAGAAATACATAATAAATTATGTGATAGTGAACACCAAATATTAATGCTTAAAAAAGAAAATGAGGAATTGAAAAGTAAAATATATAGTCAAGAAAATGTTGATAAGCATAAATACCAAGATATAATTCGTCATCTAAATGTTGAAAATTCAGAGTTATCAAAGGAAAATATTTTACTCAGTCAGCAAGTTAGTCATTATAAAAGTTTGAATTTGAAAAATCTCGATAGAGGCGACCACAGTGCACACAACATAGTGAAATTAAATGAAAAGGTCAATGAAATGACAAACAAAGTTCAGCTAGTACAAAAAGATAAAATGGAATATAACATGAGATACAAAGAAGCAATGGAATTAGTTGACAAATTAAAAAAAGATTTAATACTGAAACAAAAAGAGATAGAAAATTTACAAGAGGAAAATTCATCGTACAAAATGACAAATAGAACTGAAAAAGCTTCATCAAGTCAAATAAAAGATGAATGTATTTACTTAAGAAAACAACTAAAAAAAGTTCAGAGTGATTTAATAAAAGAAAAGACGATTACAAATCAAATAAGAAATATTCAACAAGAGACTGAGAGAAGTAGTGCTGAAGTACAAAATGAACTTTTACACCTTCAAAAAAAGTTGAGTCTGTCTCAAGACAATATAACCACATTAGAAAATAAATGTAAAACTTTACAATATGAAGTTGCGTCTCTCAAAAATGACAAATGTGCTTTATTGGAAAACATAAAAGCTATTGATAAAGAACGAGATAAGTTAGTCATTGATCTTGACAACAAGACTGAAAACATAAGTATGCTTGAACAAAAAACTAAAATGCAAACATATGAAATCAGTAAATTAGAAAAAGAAATTGCAGATCTTACAAGAAAACTGAATATAAATAGGATATCTGAACATAAAATAGGAGACTACGAATCACAGATAAGTTTTCTAAATGGTGAAATATTAAGATTAAACCAGCAATACGACACTGCTGTGATAGAAAATAAACATTTGCAAAATAGTTTAACTGATGCAAATAGTACATTAAAGTTAACAAAAATTGAATTAGAAAAATCTAGAAAAGATGTTGACAGCTTAAGACAGCAGTTGCAACATTATGTAGCAGAAATACGTAGAATTGAAGAACTTTTATCTCAAAAAGAGGCTGAAAGGTCTGACATGTTAGAACAGTTTGCTAGTTTGTCTGTGGAAGCCAATATTCTAGAAAATACTAATCATTCCTTGGAAAGTGAGTCTGCATCAAAATCTCTTCAATTACAGTCATATAATAGTAAAATTCAAAACTTAGAAGAACAGCTTTCCGATAAAGATCATATAATTGACAGCCAGTCTGCTCGTATTGCAGCAATGACATGTAAAATCACTGCACTAGAAAATGAAGTTAAATTAATTACTGAGGAAAAGATAATTCTTCAACAAAATATTTCCTACCTCAAACAAATGTGTACTAATTTCCAAGATGGTCAGGGTAAAGTAATAGGCAATGAATCTGATATGAAACATTTGGAAAGTAAAATTAAATTACTTTCAAATACAAAAGGAAAACTAGAAACTGAAAAACATGAAATGAAAGACAAAATAAATACATTAGAAAAATTGTTGTCAAATGCTAGAAGAGAGGTAGTTGAATTAAAAATGGCATTACAAGATGCTACCACTGAAACTGAATCATTACAAAAAGTTGTAAATAGATTAAAAAGTCAAGAAATTCCAATTCACAAGGTAAGCTATAAATAAAAATATTTAGAGGTTGGTATTTATTTATCATACTAGGGTGGTGTCAAGAGTTTCCAAAACTGGCGTGTTTGTATGAAAAGGGTAATGAATGTGAAGGAAGCAAGACAGGTTTGTCAGGATCCTGAGGCACTAGATACTCTCTGCCTACCCCGTAAGGGACTTGGCCTGAAGATATGTATGTAACATGAACAAATATAATAATATGAATAGAAAATGATGGTAGAATTTAGAACATTTCATGATGGTACTTTTCAATGCCATGTGATAAAAAATGCTGTCCCAAAAATTTAAAAAATATGTATTACTTAGATAATATAAATAAAAACCTAATCTCAGACCTATCAAGTGTGCATTAAGAAATTAATCAACACCGGTTCAGCTGTTCCAGATGAGTATTGTAACAAACAATTCCATAAGTCTCTCAAGTATCATATACTAATGTAATGACACTGAAGACCCTCAGTTATTCAAAACTTGTCTTGAATCAGAAAGTTGCTTGGTCTGAAACAACTGTTATACCATACCCCTCTTGTATGTGAATATTAACAGGAGACAGCATGATTAGGCAGGTAATAAACAGTATCACCAAAGAGGTGAGCCCACAATTAACTGAAGATACTTCAGTCCCAAGATATTTGGCAAAACTACTGGCAATGGGACACTTACTAATTCCATTTTTATTTATAAAATTAAAAAACAACAAGGGAATGAACCTGGGACCTTATTTAGCCAACACCAACACTGGACCTCTAGACCATCTAGGCAAACAATTTACTTACCATAATGTTTAACAACTTGAGAATTCAAAAAATGAAAATAGTTTGTCATTTATTACTGACATTACCGTGGCAAGGATGATTAAGGTAAATACTGATCTCTGAGTCTAAAAATTTTCTTACTGGTAAAAGGTCATAGTGTTAACCTATCCTTGGCACTTACATTTTGCTTGCAATAAAAATAATGGAATCACATACATGGAATTTTAACATAAGGATGACGTAAAATGTTGGAACTTATATTTTTATTGCTATTCCTTGGTTTCAGGATTCATTGTCTCCAACTGAGACAGAAATAGCTGAAGATAGAATTGAAGAGTTGCACAGCGAAGATAATGACAGTGATCTGGAAATAAGTAAAAAAATTTCACTGTTTAAACATAGTAGTACATTGTAAAGCATTTCATACACAATTTTTTTGTTATTGTATAAATTTGGTTTTTAAATTCCTGGAAATCTAAGCCTTAACTTTGAAGTTAATGACCCTGGTGTTGTCATAGCAATCTGGGCAAGTAGTTACACTAGTACCTAGCCTAAGTGATTGCACTTGTGCCATAATTCCATTATTCAGTGTTTTTTTTACCTGGACAAATGATAAAGATTGATCTCATCCCAAAGTAAGCAAGTAATGTGCATGTTAACACACATAACGTGTTAGACAACGATAATTATACATAGAAATACTTAAATGTTAGTGGAACAATCCTAGGTTTGGATTGTTCCACTAATGTTTGCAGTAATGTTTCCAGTTATAAAGGTTCAAAAAATCGGGGAATCGCTTCAAGACTTCCCCAACTATCCCAGTTCATAATGCTCTCGCGCTTCGCTTTGCTAGTCTTAGCGGGGGCACTTTCGTGTACCCAGATACGTAGGTACTGGAATAAATTTAATTCAACCAGACCCGGAAATGCATTTAATTAAATGTCCATCACACAAATGTCTGCGGCTGTTAAAAAAAGAACCTGAGCCTCGTGATTTCTTGCTGGCGTTAGATCCCTCGACTTACCTGTCATACAAGAAGAACTTTATTTTATAGGTCTAATACTCGGTACCTTAGATATTATATTACCAGCAAACATTATTATTCAGTGCTGTCTATAGAGATGGAGATGTAATATCTCTTCGCTACAAATGTATGAGCATGATAAAATGCTTTTAAAAATCTAGTCCCGGCGCAGTAGGTTAGAGTATCAAAACTGAATTATTTGAATTCAGCCGAATTAGCGTATTTTGCCACTTTGAAGTATGAATGTTCTGTTGCGTAAAGTTACCAACTACCTCAACCCCAAACGCCATAGGGCGGTAGTAACAATCCGTCAAGTTGTTGGCTGATGTGGAACTACTTTAACTTGTAGCCTTAGTAGCCAATATCATTACGTTTCTCTATAAATAGTAGTCTGTAATCTAGTAGGATTACTTGTACCCCCTTTGTACTTGTCCCTATGATGGTCCGGGCTCCTTTGCAGAATAAACCATCTGCCTTCCTGCCAGGCAGCTCGTAAAAGGCGAGCAAAGGTATACCGTCACTAACACCGTGACATCTGACTAGGTGTTAAAGTTTCGCAGCAAATCGGATTGGTACCACCGCCTTACCTATTCCTGCCGCCATAACGTCATGACGTGTTCCGGTTCGGAGAGTAAGGTAGCCGGTAAACTTACTTTTGCTCGAGGCCTAACATCCTGACCTCAGGTTGGCAACGCACCATTACCATCTTTAGTGTCTCTAGGCGGCGTGAATTTCTTACCATCAGGAAATCCGTCTGCTTGTTTGCCTATAACACTAAAAAAATTCTTTTTGATCCGTAATGCAACTGTCGGTTCAGCCACCAGCTCATTGGTGGCAAGCAGTTTTATTTTAGAAGAATATCGGGACCATACTTTTAATACTTTTGTGTTTAGTACATTAAACATTCTTTGTACCGTAACTTCAGTGCTCACTAGCTATAGAATGGAGCAAAGCCCAATAATGGTGCCCTAACGCTTTACCCTAATTTATGTATTTTTCTCATGTGACTGAGGCCACCGACTGCAGAGATATCGCTGACCTGTAGATGAACGTACGCTTAATTTTATTTGGTATAATATTGATAGTCAAAACTGTAATTCATTAACGTATAGTCCGATTGTACTAATTAATTTATATCTACATACATTATCATCATTTATACATATCTTCACGCCAAGTCCGTTTTAGAGGTAGGTAGAGAGTATCGATTTCCAAACTTCACAAATCTGGCAGACCTGCCTGGCATTCATTACACTTTTCATACAAAGACGCCGGTTGCGGAAACTCTTGACCTTCGTAATACACCCGAGCGATTTGATGGTGGAATTTTAACCTGGGTCTCCTCGGTACCTACCTACCATCTCTCCACATTCGCATTGTATATTATCTGCTTTGACAACCTTTCATGTCATTCTTTCTACATGTCCTAACCAGAGGAGCATGCCCTTTCTCATTTTAACACCAACACATTCTTTCAATCCCACTCTTTCTCGGATCTCACTGTTACGAATGTTGGCGAGCGTAACACTAGAGCTCTCAATCCGACCGCATTTATCCTACTCCCAAGCTTTTTGAAGTGAAAACTTCTTTATCGGCGCGTTGCGCACTTTTATTGGAATGGGTTCTTCTAAACTCGCGTCGGGACACGTGACCTGATCGAAATTCGTAAGACGGATGGAGAGGAAGTATCCCCCTCTCTTTCTACGACACGGCGAAAATGTATGCCTGCACCTGCTGTTTCGTTTAGGTGGCGCAGGGCACTTGCGCGAATGTTCGTGTTGTCATGTTTGTATACGATAGCGCAATAAATGAATATTGTATTCTACTAAGTATTTAAAGTACTATAATTTTCATACTGATAATTAAAGCAATTCATGCAAATTTATTCCCTAACCGTTCTAAAATATCAAAAATGCCTTCTGCCGGCACTCCCGAAGTGCAAACCGTCATTTTTTTCTGACAGGTACCCAACTCTCGCTTCCATACAACGTTGGTATTAGCACAGAATTATGCAAAGCGAGTCTAGCAAAAACTCCTTTATTTTTACAAAAAAGGCATTATGTAAGTATTTAGTGCAGTCAGTCATATTACAGACTCGAGATCCTAGAACCATTTGCTTGAATTGATACAATAGTGGTACATTTTCTAGCAGTCAAGACTTGTCTGTCATGACCTGGTTTCAAGTGTCAGGTAGCAATTTTAGGATAGATGCTTATGATCCTACCTGGCAACGCACCATTAACCTTATTGATGTCTATAAGCGACGTACATTTCCTACAATCACCCATTACCCATTGACTTGTTTATATACACGCCACAAAAGTTTTGGGCTATTTGTTTTGGGTATTATAAAAAAAATCTTAGCTTATCTCCCGTAGGTACCCAATAGTATTTAGATAATCCCTCAAGCGGAGAATGCAGTAGATGGACAATGGATATGTCTACGGGCAAGTCTGCAGTCATGTACTCGGGACCACGACAAAGAGATCTAAAGGCAAATGCAATGGTCCTACACTAGCAATTATTACACACACCTTTATATTAAAGTAGCGAAGTCCGGCTGACATGTCTGGACATCTTAAAGTATGAATTATATTTTGTTAAGCTGTGACTTGTGAATCATGACTACAAGTTTTTCCGCATCACACCTGGTAAATAACATTATAATTTTTACTTCAACATTGGCCTACTTTTTTCTAAATACTTCCGATAACTAGCAGATCTCAAAACTGACTTATGAAGGTATTCATACTACAAATAAAATTAAGAGTGGTGGTTATACCAAACAGTGTCTAAACTTGGATAGTCAACCATTAATGTGCTGCCACGTCATCCACATGCAGCATGTTATTGGTTGGATGTCCATTTTAGATTGTGTTTAATTAAACAGGATTCAATTTTTTTTGTTGTAAGATAGATAACGTCACGGGTAGTAAGTAGCAGTTTCTCATATAATACAGTAAAAAAAGACAAGCGTACCAATTCCATATTTCTTATTATTCCAATATAATATATAGGGCACTTGTGATATTTGTTAAGTTTTCCAAGCTCAATCGGTGGGCCAAAACTTTGCACAAGTTTTAGTCTATTACAATACACAACACAACATGACTTTTATAAATCTAAGGAACTTAAGCATTACTCATACAAATTAAGTAACATGTTTTTGTACAGTGCAATGAGTTTTATCACAATAAATTATACAAAATTTACATATAAATAGGTACTAAAATGTTACACTGCTTAAAATATTGTCTACAAAACATATCAGGATAATATGTACACTAAGGCCAATGTGTTATGGCCTCTTTAAAAATGATGTCTATATTTGTACAGACCACATTTGTCTCTCCTACTACATAAAAAGAGAAGCAAATTACTTATACTTTTAAAGTAGCCAAGCGATTTCATTTGACTTAATTTCCATTACATTTTTTTAATTATTCCATGTTCAATAAAATTTGTCTTCTGAGAAAAGGAAACAGGCATAAAAATAACATACAAGAGTGGGAAAAGTTATTAAATAAATAATTTTTAGTCATTTGTATTAATGTCTTCTTAATATTTTTTCCAATCACAGATTATTTTAATTAGGCTACTAGTTACCTACTACATGGCAACTCCCATTTATCAAATTAACAAGATATACAAATTGATTTAACTAACAGTGGACATTAACTAAAGGCAACAATAATTAAATTATCTAAATACTTTCAGCGTTCACTAGCAAATATAATTATTTTTTAAACCTAAGCTACTTTTTTGAATTTAGCTGTAACATTTCGGATTCCAATAGTAACTATTAAACATTGAAATCACAATAATTACAACATATGGAATGTTGTGACGTTCAAAGTACAAAGTCAACAGGAAAGATGTTGATACTTCGAAGTAAAACCATATTTTTTTAAATTAGACTGCTAAATTCAAAAGTAGCATACCTAGCATGTTTTTAAACTAAAAATCAGTCAATTTGAATGTTAGTTTACTTTAATACTAATGCCATGTTCAATGCTTTTTATATTGCTACAATCAATGCTGAATAATTGTTGCTTTTATGAATACTTTTCATCTTCAATATTTATGTTGAGCAGGGGAAATATAAAATTAAAACATTTTTCCAATTTTATTAAACTTGGGTGTTTAAAGCTTGAGCTACTTACATATTAAAAAAGTAGCAAACAGAAGAATTTTTATAGACTTTCCAGCTCATCTGTCCAAGATCAACGAGAAGTCATCTCAGACAAGCCTTTTTAACTAGATTATTTTTGGGAAGTATTGCATTTGAGAAAGATATATTTTTAGGTAGTCTTTAAAATAAGTTATAATCAGTCTGGTGGCACTCTACCTCTGGGCGAGTTTGGATCAAATCCACAAGTTGACACATTTTTCATTTTTTTACAAATACATCAAAAGCTATCTCCCATTGTAATATTATTTGATGCGCAAACATTAAAAGTGTCAAAATATTCAATGTGCAGTTTAAATTTTGTAAACTCAATTGACTAAAATAAATACTGCTTAAATACAAATTTAAAATAATTTACAATGAATTCAATATGGTATTTAAATTTTAAATACCTAGTTGTCATTGATTGCCACTCATAGCGCAAGCACATTTCTAATTACATTGTGTTTGGATCAGCTTATTTTGCTCAGAGATATCTAGGTATTTATCTACTTTATGATATACCATACTAATGTGAACACAAGAGTAATACAGATGTCTCTATGGTTCTTACAAGTGTTAAGTCATTCTGATACCTTACAGCAATACATTATTTCATAGTATAGGAATAATTAATTAACATTAGGCAAATAGTCACACACTACTCTTTTTGCTAAGCAATATTGCTAGTGGTATTGCAATCCATTCTAGATGCCAAAACTGTATAATACATATAATATAAATACAATAAAGCTACTGATGATATTAAATTTATACTACAAGAGTAATCAACAATGACAATATATAAAAATTTATTGAGTATTCAAGTATGTTAAACATTGTTTTTAATAGAAATATGAATACAGGATTTGCAATATGACTAAATTTTTACATTGTCAGTATTCCTATTTTAATTGACTTTACACTTTTTTGAACATTTGTATTTAATTACTGAGTATAAAAAAAATAAGATATCACCAAAAAGTTACAGGGTAGCCAAAATCCGTGTAAAACCAATGCCAGCACCAAGTACTGTTTGTCCTATCCCCCATACCATTGCATGTATAGGAGGCATTGCTAAATTTGCAGCTCTATATATAAACGCAATGGCAGCACTACTGGCAATGCCAGAGGTCACAGGATTCACTAAACCCATTGTTATAAGAAGAACTGGAAAAAATTTTCCATATTTATGTTTCCTTAACGTGCCAAAGGAAACTAATGCAGCACAAGTATGCACAAACACAGAAGAGCACAAAGACCACAAAAACACTGGGTACCACATCTCGCCAAATGTATCGAGCGGATCTTCGGGGCTTAATCTTAATATATCAACAAACGAATCGAACTCAGATACTCGAAACTCCGACAACATGTCATACATGTTGTTTTTAATGCGATGCTTCGATGCATCAGGGTGGTTGAATCCAGGAATTTGGTAAACGAATTTTTGTTACGGCTGTAACTTGTCCTCAAAATTAACTATAAAATGACACGCTGTATAAAATAGCCACATTTTTTATATAATAATCGGAGAACAAAGACTACATTTAATCTATATCATTTTAGATATACAGCGCATTTCTGCCAAATGATTCAAATTCAGATGATTCAGAACTCAAAATCAACTTTCAAGAATTCAAGATGCACTGCTCAGATTAAATAGTAATACTACATGCACTGTCTTCGCACTTCGCAGTTCGCCTTTCATGCGTAGTGTCATTTGTCATTTTGACATTTAAAAATAGTACATAAATAAATACCTAGGTACCATCTAGGTACCTAGTCAGCAATGTCTGCCATATACGGATATACGGCCATATACGGGATGTATTGACGTTTCGAAACGAATCCATACAAATCAATGAAAAATTCGTACATGACAACAATTTTCTTACGGAATTTCTTTGTTTTGAAATTTCGCAAATAGGCCGGTTGGCGCGCGGCGGTCCTTTCGAAATCGCGTAGCGAAAAACATAGATTTTGTATGTATTTCATATTTTCCATCGTCGGCGCTTGGTAAAAATTCCAAATATTCATATTTTTTAAATAAATAAACACTTTTACTGTTTTACGTATCACTTATAATTTATTTTTTTGTAAATAGCCTGCCGGTTTCGCTTATACAGCATCATCAGACCTAAAACTTAAACTACTAAACAATTTTTGATTTGTAACTATAAAATAACAATATTTTACCTTACTAATTCAATAAATATTGCAATTTTTATGGTAATATTGAGTCATGATATTTATGGACTATGTCACCCTTTCTTTAGTTATAAATGTTCGTCAAAAATTACAGACACGATCGAAAATATCACAATAATGATTGAATGTGTAACTCTCGCCAGATTTTTGAAATTGGCCATCACAATATTATAACACCTGCTTACGAAGTTACATGATTGGTGAATGAGGTCTTCATCATTTTCAAAATAGTTGGCCTTTAAATTTTTCTGTGTACATGGAGCATAAGTATATATAAGTATATATCTAACTTTAAGTTCCTTTGTTGTCTAAGGTCCGCCCCACAAAGTCAAATCTTGCTTTATTTCATAGGTAGAAAACACACTTGAAATTTGTCTTAAAAGGTTTACAATTGTATTTTGTTAATAATAGTATCTAATAGAATTTAGCATGTGGAAACCCTTGCGAAATTTCTTTACTGAATGTTGTTTCGAAACTGCAAGACAAAATTTTCGCCTATAGAAATTCCGTACGGAACAATTCTGAATGTGTGTTTTAACTTCATACATTTGCTTAGATTCCTTAAGTTTCATTTGTTTAACGAAATTCAAAATTGATTCGAAAAATATATTATGTCCATAGAAATAGGAATATATATAGAGGTCAATAATTATGTCATTATCCATTGACATTTGAATATTTGTCTGTCGCTGAACTCTGAAGTTAGTTTCAGCTAGAGTATTGTAGTCTTTGATTTCAGCTTTGGTTTTGTAATCAGTGTTGCCAACATAGTCGATTTTCCACTAAATCTGGTGGTTTTGGCTTGCTTTTTAGCGGACAAATATTGACTTTAGTGGCTAGTGGATTTGTCTAGTGGAATTTAAGAATTTAGTATTTTTTTTCTCAAATATTGGAATAACGACTATGAACTCCACTCGTATCGTTTTTGGAGTTTAATTCCCTCGTGCAGCAACACTCTTTCATCTAGTAGGCTGTGGCTAAAACAGTCAAAAGGAAATAAATCCAAGCCACAAACTCTTTAATAAAAAATGGCAGTAAATTATCGGGGATTTCCCGTCGAGGAATCCCCTCGTTCCCCGATGTTCTCGCTCAAGTCTCAATTTTCGTTCGAGCTCAGTGAGTTAGTGTCGATGGTTTTGTTTGTTTCGTGTTTCGTCATTAATAACCATGCCAAAACCACAATATTCACAAAAGTTTCGGAATTCTTGGCTTCAAGACCCACATTTAACAGATTGGCTTCAAGTAATTGAAAGTACTGCTGGTCAAGTACCGAAATGCAAGTTTTGTGGAACGATTTTACGGAGTCACTATGGAGATATAAAAACACATGAGATGTCGAAAAAAGCATCAACAAAATATGAAGGTAACCGGATGTTTCATAATTATTTCGTTCATTAGTCAAAGTCATGGGAATATTTTTATTTTAACGAACTGCCCAGAAGAATAGATATTTTGTGAGCAAATAGTGTGAAATTATTTAGCGCGCGCTGTAACCTAAACTATAGAGGTTTTGTATATTTTCATTTACATTTTTACAGGTTATCGTTACGCAACCTAAGCTACCGTTCAAACCAGAGCCTGTAGGAAAAAAGAAAAAGGAAGAAGCCAGACTCGCATTGTTCACAGCCATGCATACTAGCATCCGTGTAGTTGACCACTTGGGTGAGGTATTTAATCACAGTCATGAAAAAGATATCGATGAAGTGCAACTACACCGAACCAAGTGCACTTCGATTATTAAAAATGTATTTGCGTTGCATTTTACCCAAATCCTAAAAGAAGATATTAAAGATCAACCCTACAGTATATTGGTTGATGAGTCTACAGATATTGCAATACAGAAATACCTTGGAGTCATTATAATTTATTACAGTATTAGATACCAAAAAATAGTATCTACCTATCTAGACCTTGCTGAACTAACTCTCTGGGGGAGTTCTGCTGAAGTCAATACTATATTTATTTTACAAAAGAGAGCCATAAGGGCAATTTATAACCTAGGTCCAAGAGTTTCCCTGAGAGAAAAATTCAAAGAAATCAAAATTCTAACTGTAGCATCCCAGTACATCTTTGAAAATTTAATGTATGTTCACAGAAATTCAAGTTCATTTAAAAAAAATTGTGATATACACTGTGTCAATACTAGGAATAAAAATAATCTTGCTGTGCATGTGTCTCGTCTCCACAGAGTAAGCAATTCTTTCATGGGCCTATGTATACAGTTCTACAATAAACTTCCCACTTATATGAAAGAACTTCCAATTAATAAATTTAAGAAATGTGTTAAATGTAAATTAAATCAAAAAGGTTATTATAACATTGCTGAATATTTAACAGATAAGACTGCTTGGGATTAGTTGCTCCTCATGCCTGTTTAACGTGACCAAAGCCACATTAAACATACAAGCAACTGCTGACACGCCACTGAAAGGAGGATAGCAAAATACACATACAATCACGTCCTGATGTTTCTCCACTAGAAGATGCTGCATCCACAACTTACACGGATGAGACACAAAGAATTTTGTATGAATGTGTGTGTCGGTGTAATTTGTATATATACTTCGGAAATATTTCAATAAATCAGATTAGAACCTTGGTTCTTGTCTCATTTACCATCCCCTCAAAGTGGCAAAGACACCTTTAAGTCCTTAATTGGTCAAGTGAGCCTGCTTGATCTGCTTTGAGTATATCACCACCTCCTTACCACCTATCCTACCCGTAGGGTTCCGTCTGCTACCG
>NJDD01001180.1:410135-479294 GCA_002245505.1 Calephelis nemesis | reverse complement strand
AGAAAACACAATGAACAATCGTATAAAAATGACAGATTCGAAATTCAAATGTAATATTTTTTTATTTTTAAGTGTAACAGTATTTATGGCCAGACTAAGTATACTTCGGAAATATTTCAATAAATCAGATTAGAACCTTGGTTCTTGTCTCATTAACCATCCCCTCAAAGTGGCGAAGACACCTTTAAGTCCTTAATTGGTCAAGTGAGCCTGCTTGATCTGCTTTGAGTATATCACCACCTCCTTACCACCTATCCTACCCGTAGGGTTCCGTCTGCTACCGTAGGTCTATTGGTACAGACATCCCGCACTTATCTATATAAGTATATATTAAACCTTATGTTAGGGCTAGGGCTGGTAGGCATCTAGGGCCTTAGGGACATAGGGTGCTAGGTCTTTAGGGTCTTCTGACATAGGGTATTCTGTTCCGTATCACCAACCCTCATGGTGGTCGGTTCAATGCCAATCTCTTATAAAATATATTGTATCATTACCTAAATTATTGTAAATCAATTTTAAAGTAAGAAAAAAAAGACAAGCCCGCTGAGTTTCTTGCCGGATCTTCTCAGTGTGCGGCCGCGTTCCGATCCGGTGGTAGATTTATTATTATATAGACCCGTCACAAGTGCCTCTTGTAGGTTTATGTGAAATAAAGATGATTTATTATTATTATTATTAACTGAGTGCAATGCTGAAGGTATTATCTCTGCTACCAAGAAGACACTAAAACGATTTGATCTGCGACTTGATAATTTAATGGGAATTGGAACAGACAATGCTTCTGTAATGGTTAGCGTAAATAATGGGGTCTTTACTAAATTGAAAGAAGAAGTATCACACTTAGTTTTGGTACGTTGTTTATGTCACTCTTTGCAACTGGCTGTTTCAGCTGCGGCCAAGCAATTTTTGCCGAGGAATTTGGAGTTTTTAATTAAAGAGACGTATGACTGGTTTGCTCGTTCATCTTCCAGACAAACTGCCTATAAAGAGTTATATAAAACTATCAACGAAGGGCAAAAACCGCATAAAATTGTTCAAGCATGCCAAACAAGATGGCTATCAATAGAGTCTGCTGTGTCGAGAATATACACGCAATGGCTAGAGTTGAAAAGTCATTTTTCTATAGCTAAGTTGCATGAAAGATGTCATACGGCAGAGTTACTGCACTCTATGTACGCGAACGAGATGAATTATGCGTAAATTTCATTTTTATATCCAATATTGATTGAGATAAATAGAGTTAATAAAATGTTCGAGTCAAAAGATACAGACCACACATTATTATGTGGCGAGTTGACCAACCTGATAGATATGCTTGTCAGCAAGGTTACGTTACCTACACATAAAATTAATGTTTTTACCCAAAATGTCCGCGACTATGTACCTAGATCCAAAATGCTATCTGGGATACCGATTCGAAAAAGAAATACTCGAAATGCGAGAAAAGGTATTACCAAGGGAAGAAGAAAAAATAGTGCGGACTCGGTGCATGCAATTTATAGTGAGTTTAATTGACGAAATAAAAAATAGGCTTCCAGAAAATGTCGAATTAATGAAAAAAATTTCGCGAATAAGTGTCGAAAAAGCACTTACTCATAACAAAGAAGATCTAATCGACATTATGGCTCAATAAAATAAAAGTTCTGAATTCATTGCGAAAGTGGAAGATCAATGGCGACAAATTCATTTATTGAAATGGCAGGAAATCAAAAATACAAAATTATTTTGGTATGAAGTCTTGCATTTCAAAGATGCACAAGGGGTTTCAAGACTTTACGAATTGGCGACTTTTGCGATCACTCTTTTAATATTGCCGCATTCCAATGCCGATGTGGAAAGATTATTTAGCAGTATGAATATAATAAAAAACAAGCAGAGAAATAGGATGGGGCTTAATCTTTTAACTGTTATATTAAGAGTACGCTGCGGAATAAAGATAGCGGGAAAATGCTGCAACGACTATGAAATCCCAAGCAATATTGTTAAATTAATTGGCACCAAAGAGTCGTACCAATCGAAGACTGACGATAATGGTACGGACGGAAACGACTCATCTGAAGATGACTTATTAATATAATTTCATTATTTTTGTTACATAATGTGTAATTTTAATGTTATTTCTCCAATAAACGTATCTTTTAAATATTGTTTTCTTTCGCGATAAACAAAAATTTGCTAAAAATAAAGTTGGTGGAAAAATTAGCGATTTTTTAAACTGGCGCGAGTTTTGTTAGTGGATTTCTGGTGGTTTCAGAGGTCGCTTCTGGTGGGTAACTTGATACTTCGGTGGCAACACTGTTTGTAATTTGTAGTTTGTGATTTGTGGTTTTAGCATTGATTTGACAAGTGAATTTGTGAAGTGAGTTTTTCCTACGAAGAATTAAAAATCATCGTGTTACTAGTCATTAATGTTGTGTATATTAAAAAAATAATCTAGCTATAATTAGTTTGTGATAACTCTACCTGAACGGACATTTTTCTTTTCATAAAACGGTATGTTCACAAATTTTTTGAGGCATGAAGTTAGCGCTTAAAGCTTATGCCTGTCAGTTTTTATGTCAGTTTGACCATAACCTAAAAGTTGATGTAAATAGTAACCTCGTGTAATAATTTTGTCAATTTTGTAGTTATAATAATTATTGCTTAATACTCTAATCATGGGTAAAGTACGATCAGCTTCGGGTGCGCCCCGAAAGGAAGGAGTTAATAAGTCTGGACATTCAATGAATCCAGACCGACCCACTGAAGGGTTGAAAGGTGTTGGTAAACCTAGAACAAAGGGAACTATCAAGAGGCTTCAGATGTACAGGAATTTTAAAGCAAAAAGGGATAAAACCGGTAAAATTCTTACACCGGCCCCTTTTCAAGGCTGGCTCCCTTCTGGGACACAAGCTCGAGTGGAACCAAATCAAAAGTGGTTCGGTAATTCTAGAGTAATATCTCAAAACGCGCTGCAAAAATTCCAAGAAGAATTTGGTGCAGCTGTGAAAAATCCTTACCAGGTTGTGATGAAACCCACCAATTTGCCAATATCACTCCTTAATGAAAAAGCTAAACACGCTCGAGTTCACTTACTAGATACTGAAGGTTTTGATAAAACTTTTGGTCCTAAGAAGCAAAGAAAGAGAGTTAACTTGAAATTCAGTGATTTAAACACTTTATCTAAGGCTATTGAGGAGAATACAGGGAAATATGATGAAACCAAGGACTTGGATCGAGTCAGAGAAGATCTTGGTGTTAAGGATGGTCAAAGAGAATGGATATTTGGAGCAGGCATGAGCAAAAGAATATGGAACGAACTGTATAAAGTTGTTGATTCGTCTGATGTTTTGTTGCAAGTTCTTGATGCCCGTGATCCAATGGGGACAAGATGTCCACATGTTGAAAAATTCTTGAGGGAAGAAAAACGTCACAAACATTTAATATTCATTTTAAACAAAGTTGACTTAGTGCCAAACTGGGTAACACAAAGATGGGTGGCCATTTTAAGTGCTGAATATCCTACTGTAGCTTTCCATGCTTCTTTAACCCATCCTTTTGGAAAAGGTTCTTTGATAAATCTGCTTCGACAATTTGCCAAGTTACATATAGATAAAAAACAGATAAGTGTTGGTTTGATAGGTTACCCTAATGTAGGAAAATCTTCAGTTATTAACACTTTACGATCAAAAAAAGTTTGTAAAGTGGCACCCATTGCCGGTGAAACAAAAGTTTGGCAGTATATTACACTCATGAAAAGAATTTATTTGATAGATTGTCCAGGAATAGTGTATCCCTCTGCGGAAACTGACACAGAAAAGGTTTTGAAAGGCGTAGTAAGAGTTGAATTAGTACAAAATCCAGAAGACTACATTGAAGAAGTGGTAAAGAGAGTTCGTAAAGATTACTTAGTGAAAACGTACAAGGTTGATGGATGGAATACATCTATTGAGTTTTTAGAGAAACTAGCGGCACGGACAGGAAAATTATTAAAAAAAGGTGAACCTGACATTACTCAAGTTGCCAAAATGGTTCTTAATGATTGGCAGAGAGGTAAATTACCTTTTTATGTAGCTCCAGAAGGTTTTGAAATACCTTTATCTAAGCAAGAAAAAGAACCTGATTCAGTGACTAAGGAATCAGAAAAAGCTGAAGAGCCTAAATTAAGTGTACCTCTAACTGAAACAACTGCATCAGAGCCAACATCTGAAAATGTAGAGACACCTAATCTTATTGTAAATAAATTGTTAATAGCTCAAGACTTTGCTAAAATAAGAGTAGGGCTTCAATTTGATAATGAAGATGACATTAAACCACTTGATAATGTTGATATTCCAGATGATTTGAAAGATATTGATGAAGAAGAAACCAGTAAATCACAAAATGAGGAAAATGAAAAACTGAAAGAAGATGAAAGTGACTCTGAAATTAGTAATTTTTATAGTGATGATGAAAAACTTAATAGTGACGTAGAAGATCATTTAACTAATGATACGGAGAAAGTGAAAGAATTGAAACGTAAACGGTTAGAAGCAGCTAGTGGTACATTTACAGTTGAAGACACTCCACAGAATTTAAAAAGACAGAAAGGTGTCAAGAATGAACAATCAAAGAGCAAAATGACTGCTAAACAAAGAAGAGCTTTTGAAAGATCGCAAAGAAGAACAAAGACTGGAAGCAATTTCTATGAAGTTACTAATGTGAAAAACCGGAATAGAATTAAAAAGAAAATTGTTTAAACTCCTGACTTATAGTGTTACAATTTTTCTACTTAGTGTACTATTATTTAATAAATTGATAGTGCTGAATACATGTATATATAAACACGCCATTTGTTATTTATGTGTAATGTGTCAGAAGCATTTGTGTAATAAAAAGAAATGGTCAATTGATCTTCAATAAACTAACATCATTGAATTTTTTTATTTGTCACTCCAGATTTTATTTTGGGTTCATATTCTAACATGCTGGTTTTAATCAGTATTTTTACACTTTCCCTTCTGCAATATTATTTTATATAATCTTTTAGCACATTTATAAACATTCTGCCTGTTTGTTTAAATAAACAAAAAGTAAAACACTCTAACTCAATATTATTTTTATTTTATGCAAAATAAGTTGTTTGATTTCCTGGATACAATTTTTTTTCTATTCTAACGACAAGAATTGGCTGCAGTCCACTTTTGACACAGATTTATCAAGCCCCAATCTACACTGTTTCCATTTAAAAAGAGCTGGTGTACTACCTACTATATGTATAATGTTTGAAGAGATGATAGTGGATTACTGGATTTAAAAAAAAAGATAATAGTAAAAATCTTAATGTATGTTTTCAGATGTCATCAGGCAGTGAAAGTGATGATGACTATGTGCCTGGAGAACCTGAACAAGTTTCAGAAGAAGATTCTGCTAATGAAGAGACTGATTTACAATATGAAAATGAAGTAGAACACAAGAATAATAAAAGGAAATCAGCAGCTAAATCTAAAACCAAGAAGAGAATGAAAAAGGATATTGTAAGACAAGCTCTAAATAGATCAGAGTCACCAGAAACAAAAGAGGAGCAAGTGCAAAACAACCCTGAAGAAGAAAAGAAAAGAGAAGATGACTTGTGGGCAAAGTTTTTAGAAGGAACAGAAACAAAACCTAAACCAATAGCAAAAGAAAGTACTATTCCATCTCAACCAAGTGAATCCAATCAAAAATCTAAAACCTCTACACAAGTGAAGTCAAAGGAAGACGAAAAAGAAAGAGAAAAAAGAATTTTTGAATTTGCTGGGGAAACTATTGTTGTAGAAAATAATGTCATAAAAGAAAGAATAAAAGCAACAGATACTACAGCATCAGGTAAGAAATTAAGTTTGGCTTACTTTTGACTGTCGCTAGATTTTAGGTCTCAAATTGGATCTCAGCGATTTGCGGGGCGGCGGCGAGAGCGGCGCGTTCTAACACACAGATTCTTATCAAAGTGAACTGAAAGGTAGCGGAGCGGGGGAGGGGCAGCGGCGCCCGAGCGACGAGCGACCGTCAAGCGGTCTCTCTGCGATTGAGTTAACGTAGTGCTGTTCCCCTTTGCATTTAGTATTTGTCGATAAATTTTCGTACATCGCAGCATTTCACCAAAGGGAATAATTAGTGAATTTTTTTTTATAGATCACCAATTTGAAATAGCACACATTTTAATTATAAAAATAAGAGTATATGTAGCTAGGACGGATTTTATAGTTTGCACAATACAATGTAATCAAAAGTCTCCACACTCATTCCTGTATAATCGTGTAACGTTTTACTAGGTGGTAGAGTTTCGCAGCGACTTGCCCGGATTAGTACCACCGCCTTACCTATTCCTGGCGCCATAGCGTCATGACGTGTTCCGGTTTGGAGAGTAAGGTAGCCGGTAAACTTACTTTTGGTCGAGGCCTAACATCCCGGCCGCATTGTTCAAATAAATTATCTTATGCTTGTTTCTTTCTTGCTGCCTTAAGGTAGGTAATGGAGTTGTTGTAAATAAAACGCCCATTGGATGTCAAGGCGTGTGCAGGGATCATGCTTTTTTTTTTATAATATTGGAAGGCAAACAAGCAAACGGATATCCTGTTGGTAAGAAATTCCCGCCGCCTAGAGACACCAAGGCGGTAATGGTGCGTTGCCGACCTCAGGCCGGGATCTTAGGCCTCGAGCAAAAGTAAGTTTACCGGCTACCTTACCCTCCGAACCGGAACACTTCATGACGTTATGGCGGCAGGAATAGGTAAGGCGGTGGTACCAATCCGGGCGAGTCGCTGCGAAACTCCACCACCTACTCGGATGTCACGGTGCTAGTGACGGTAAACCTATGCTCGCCTTTTACGAGCGGACTGGCAGGAAACAGATGGTCTTTTCTGCAAAGAACCCCGAAACGAACACGGGGGAAGGCCGAACCAACACAAGGGGAAAGCTTTGTTAGCAAGTAATAATTAGAATGAGGATGAGCATAGATTTGTAACCTGTTTTGTTAATTAATTACAGTGAGCAAATTACAACCACCTGTATCGAGAGGTCGCGGGGGTCTTTCAAATATCCTGAATCAAATAAACAAAAAGAACAAACTGTCCACATTAGAAAAGTCTAAACTAGATTGGGAAACATTGAAAAAAGAGGAAGGAACTGAAGAAGAAATTGTTAACCATAATAAAGGAAAGGCTGGGTAAGTTACAGTTAGGGACTATTCATAGCTTAGCTTTTGATCGAGCAAGGGACCTTTTTATGTTTTAATATTATTTTTTATGTTCAATGTATAAACGAATTTTATTGAAGACATTGATGTATATTTTATGTATACCCATAAACTACTACTGAGACTAACAGATTTACAAAGACCACCTCGTTGATCGAGGGACTAGCGTACACGCTGACCGGGAGGCTCGGAATGGGGCAGGAATTTGTGCGATGGACATTTAGATGTCTGCATTTACGGGCCTGGGTGTTCATTCTATTTATTCTGGTATCTGTTTAAGTGCATGTATGTATTGAAATCGTTGACTAACACCTATGGGTGTTAGTAAACGCAAGCATATAATTTGCTTGTTGTAGTTGAAAGGAAAAAAAGGGGTTAGATTCAACTTGTGTAAACTGTCCAGGAATATTTATATATTTATATTATGTTACAGGTATTTGGATCGGCAAGACTTTCTGCAGAGAACGGACCTACGTCAATACGAAATAGAGCGAGACATGCGCCTGAATCGACGAAGTAACCGTTAACCTCACAAGTGACGAAATATCTCAGAAACATGATCATTTGTTAATATCGTCAAATCTTGGCTTGCGACTAATCGACTTCGTAACCCCTTCGTAGAAGTAGGGCTTCGAATGCATAAAGCTTGTGTATCTCCTGTTCATGTAACATGAATCTTTCGTGCTTTCGCCTTCTCTGGCTACTTTTCCAAAAGCTTTTGACATGTATATTCTTAAGAATCGGATTTATTCAATTCTTAGAAGCTGTTGATCAATTTAGTTACTTTTTTTATGACGTTTTACTTATTGTCAGGAGAAGGATCATATGAGAAAAAACAGAACAAAGTTTGTCGGCTCAGGAAGTTTATATAAAACCATCGACCACACATCCCAATAGACGCCGCATTGAAGGCAACCAGTTTCTGTCAACACGTAAGTGTAATTGTTCTAATGTAGCTTATTACTTAAAAAGATATGAACACTATCGACCAGGTTTGTGACCTGTAAACATTGTCGCGTTATTGTATAAAAAAATAAAAAATAGATTTAAAAATGACTGTTTGTTCAATTAAATGGTACGGTAAAGACAGTCGCACTTCGATTTACCGAAAAGATGGTAAAACTTTCCGTTGGTTGATTAAAAATAATAATAATAATAGTGCCCTGGTTGTGCCTCTGCCTACCTCTTCGGGGATATGGGCGTGAAGATACTTTTTATTGTTTTATTCACTTTACGCCACTACTGCTTCATGATCAGAATCAGAATAATCTTTATTCACATGAACCATACAAGTGGTATTTGTGCGCGTCGTCATGCCAATGCTAAAATACATGCTGCACAACAGACGACTTCTCAATTAGAAGAGCATCAATTGGAATGTAAAAAGCATCCACCTGAACCTAACTCCAACAGTAAACTATTTTTTAAAATTTGAATAACGTTTAGCAAAAGAAAAAATCAATTTCGAGGGGGCAGTCCAAACCACGTTCAAAGATTTTATTCCCGTTCGAATGGTTTTTTAGTAGAGGGATCAATGAATTGCCTATGAGATGGCAAATATGCATAGGAAACAATGGTTCATGCTTTGATTAAATAAATAAATTACATTAAATATATTCGACTTATGTTCCTCCCCTACAAAACGCCAATTTCAGATGTAAGGACCTAATATATTCAAGTTCGGATATTACTCTCAACCGCAAAAATGTGTGACCTTGAGACGTCAAGTTGCATAGCTGCGATGTGACGTGCAATAACAAAATGCGATATAATCCGTTTATAATGTCGCACTTTATAAAATAAAAATAAGCATGTCGATAAAATATATTGCTTGTATTAAATATGTCTCATCCCTAATCTTACATATCTTTTTTATGAACATGACTTGTTGTCATTGCAAGGGCCAATAAGAAAGCAGTGCCTCACCTCCCCGCACCTCAGCTATTTGCCAGAATTGTTTCAAAGCAAAATTATAAAGAATAGGCGTCTATTGGGATGTGTGGTCGATGTATAAAACATACTTAATATGACTAATCTTGCTTTAGTCGAAAGCCAAGATTCGACGTAACTAATTAAAGTCGAAAATTGCTTACGCCGAGGTCAAATGTCTGAATATACCTCATTTGTCTATTACTTCTGAATAAAGTTCAAACGCTTAAACTTTCGTAGTTTTTGGGTACATTAAATTTTTTCCATTAGGGGCCATCCATAAATTACGTCACGCGAATTTAAGAACTTTTCGGTCCTGACAACCTGTGATAGATGGGGGGGACCCACCTGGTCACAGGTTGTCACATTTTTAGTACCCGGTCCCCCCTAATGTGACGTCACACATTTTTCATACTTATGCATGTATCAAAAAATAAAAATACTGAATTCCAACCCGTTTACATGAAGTATATAGGTATTTCCAGCTTTGCATTTAAATTGAGAAAGCAATAGAATGTTTTGCATGTTTAATGTTGTTTCCATTATGATGATTGTTGGTATTAAACTAATGAGTAATGACCAACGTTGAAGTAATTGAAGTTAGTTCACATGTAAATTTCGTGTTCTAGTATTTTATTATGTGACATCACAAGGCTTTCGGTCCCCCCTGCCCCTTGTCACATAATATCACATGAAGAT
This sequence comes from Calephelis nemesis, assembly GCA_002245505.1. NCBI lineage: Eukaryota > Metazoa > Arthropoda > Insecta > Lepidoptera > Riodinidae > Calephelis > Calephelis nemesis. The sequence continues at coordinate 469,471 of NJDD01001180.1, read as the reverse complement.
GATACCCTCCTCCCCCATTAACGTCTGACGTAATTTATGGATGGCCCCTTAGTTGTTTTCCTCATAAAGCGGCCTTTTTATAGTTATTCTAGAGCAGAGGTGGCCAAATTCTTTTGACCGCGGGCCGGTAAGTTAAAAAAAATTCTAGTGGCGGGCCAGTAAATTATAATTTATCTTGAGGCCGGCCGGTTTATTAAAACACCTAAAACTAGCAGTAAATCAATAGTATTTTAACATTTCGACTATTATTTTTTTAAGGAGGTTCATATTTTATCTAAAAAAAAAACCTCGGCGGGCCGGATTAAATCCTCTCAAGGGCCGGATCCGGCCCGCGGGCCGTAATTTGCCCACCCCTGTTCTAGAGTGTGTTGTATGGTAGTTGTATTGTAGTGGATTGAAACTAAGCACACTGAATGAACCTGGACCTTAACGTTTTGTACAAGGCCATGTCAAATTTAACATTATTTATCAAAAAGAAATGTGTTTTTTAAATGTTCCAATAAAAACAACGTCGCCTGGATTTATGCACTGTTGTCAAAAGTCTTGTCACATATCACATTGTAGAACTTGGTGTCTTCGGGCTAATCGTCGGTGCCCTGGTCGTTCTTTTGCCTTCATTTTCGGGGATACAGTCGAAGATTTCCGAAGAAAAAAGAGGGTTACATTGTTGACTTGTCTCCTTCTGTGTGGCGTAATAACTTAAAGGAATGGAATGATTTCGATGCAGATTTTTTTATTTGCAAGCTGACGCATCAAATCGGTGATTCTTAGCAACAACATGTGTAGGTCCATCGGGGTTGTAGATTTTTTGTTTTTAGTTTTTATATGGATGTATTTCCTTAGAAAGCAATGAAATCGTCACAGAAGTCTATTTACTAGCCGTAACTTAGGTATAATTTGAAAATTGAATAATGGCGTCATGATTTTTGAAATGTATACCAAACAGTTTAGAATTTTTTTTTCGTCTAAATTTTTTTTTTAAATTAAGTTCAAGGAATCTAGCGTGAGATTAGTCAGTATCAAATATTGCACCGCACCAAAAAACCGGTATCATTATCTAATCAAATTTATGGTAAAAGCAAGCGCCTACATACTGAACCAGAAGGGCCGGGACTGGCCGCATCGCAGCGCAATAATCCGCCTAGATCGCCTGAAAACTTTTTTAGTGGAGAAACGCCCACTGGGCCGGGTCGCATCGGGGCGGATTATTGCGCGGCGGTTTTCCGTGAGGCACCCCGCGCGCATACCCCGATGCGGGCCACAGTGACCAAAGATCATGATATTACTGTTAAGAAAAGAGCAGTATGGTATTTCAACGCTTAAGTTTCGTACGACAACTACTAGAGGAGCCACTTTCCATACTTGAAGATCGTATGACAACTACTAGATGGCGCAACTTTCCGTACTTGACGATTTTAACATCGAGTGGCCCTCTCTATTTCGTTCCTCTACTTTGGTACTGAGTAACAAAAATCCGCGCCGATCCTACCTCAGATCACTACATTATTATTGTGAATAGAGCATTAATGATATTTTAACGCTAATGTTTCGTATAACAACTACTATAGGCGCTACTTTCCATTCTTGTCGATTTTTAACGTCGAGTCGCCTCAATTTTTTTTTCTTTACTCTTTGGCGCTGAGTAACAGAAATCCACCGATGCGATCCAGCCCGCCTTAGTGTTCTTTGCAAAGCGATGCGTCTCGACCCGACACGCTCCGTCCCGTTGACAGTGGGCGCTATCATGTACTATATATATTAAGATTAGCAATCAAGGTTTTTAAAATTATTCTAGCAAAACAAAGCTCTTACATTTATTTATAACATGAAAGAGTTTGCATACTAGGTACGTTGAAATGAATGAACTTGTCCGTGTTTGTCCGGGTCCGCTGAGTAGATTAGACCAACTTGCGTGTTAAGAACTAGAGTAGCGTAAGGGCAAAATGACAACTTTACAGGAGAGCCGAAAAACAACTGAAATTTACGTATCGTTTTCTTAAAGCTCGTTTATAGCAATATATATAATAGTTATATATCTGATTTTTAGTAATAAGAAAGCTTTATATATCAACTACAGGATAGTGTAACTATTTTGTCAATAAAAAACGGTGTCATTGTGACAAAGTTTATTTAAAAAAAAATGGTTGACATACGTCATTTTGGCTCTTACATAAATTCAATACGTATGAAATGCAAAGGAACTTACGTTAAAATGACCTTAAAAAATAACAAAATTCTTCTAAAATGAATAATCTCTCTCTACTTTAAAAATGTAATCAAAAATAATTATTCATGGTCGACATGCAAATTGCTGTAAAAATTATGGTATGTTGAAGGAATAACTCCAGATCGACACAACTCCTGCAAATCGTTGTACTTATCTGCTGATATAGCTATTGGACCATTGTAAGCTTTTTGCAAAATTACTCTCGACAAGGTTGCTCTTTTGCCCCTTCTGAATACCTTAATTTTTTTGAAATTTTCACCGTCTAAGTCATATTTAAAATAGATATGTTCTGGGTCATCCTTGCGATATTGAAGCCATTTGATTTTTAACCAATGCACTGTCTCCATATCAGTATCTGTTTTACAGTTTTTAATGATAACAGTTTTCAGTTTCTTCAAATCAAAAAAATCTTCCTGTCCCATTTCTTGTACTTTGTAAGGATTTCTTCTTGACGCAGTTGTAATAATAGCGTAGTAACTGGACGGATCAAAAATTGGTACACTTTTCTTAGCCAGTTCTATAATGGCGTGAATGTTGTCGACTTCCATCTGACTGTGACCAGGTTCAAAGTATTTTTGATTTATTTCCGGTATAACCAAAAAAGCCACACAATACAACATCAAGGCAGAAATATACATATTTCGACATTGACTCGCGCAAGTGTCGGACATAAATGTAATTGGTTTGCCATCCGCTTTTTCTGTCATGTATTTAAACAAAGATGATCCAACCTCGTTAGCACCTTTATTACCAACACCTTCATTCCAGCAATAACATGTTACTTCCCTCTTTTCTTTGCCAAAATCCAGTAAAGTACAGTTATACACAGGCAGCCTACGTTTATAAAAGATTTTTTTGGAAGATGAGGTAGGAATATGACAAATAGCTTCCATGTCATATTCAACGAAATAAATTTTATCATCCAGAGCAAGTTTCTTAGCTTCATCTCTATGTCTTCTCGCTTGAACTTTTCTCAGTAAATGAGCTTCATGTTCAGCTTTTTTGGCTTCTTTCTCTTCATGATTCATATTATCATATGCAAAACATTCATCGCACATATCTTTCCGTGGCTTATGGAAGCCAATATTAAAATCTTTCTTTAAAATATCACGATAAACGTTTATTTTGACAGGTTCCACCTCATCTACCACGCATTTATCAACATATGGTTCATACATCTTCGTGACATTAAGGTCTTGGTCAAGGTACTCTTTTTTGGTATCTTTTCTCACATAGTGAGCTGGCATGCACGGAAAAGAGTTAATATGGTCTTTGACGTACTGTCTAGCACTTTCAGGGGTTTTGGTTGGGGTGTGGACCAAGCACTCCCCTGGCATCAGATTCGACCACATTTGTCTGCGATAGTTTTTTGAAGCAGCCTCTCACAAACATTTCAGAAATACTGAAAGTCGATAGGAAAAACTTTTGACACACTTTAACCAGCTCAGATTCACTTGGTTTTTTGAGAAAATACTTGTTAGTAAGCTTCCTACGGCTTTCTGGGTTTGCAGTTTTTCGAGTAGCTGGTGTTTCCCGTTTAATAAGACTCACAATATACTGCCGTTTCTGTTCCACATTTTCAATATCCCAGTAGCAGGAAAAAATTCTCAGTCGGTCTTGTTCACTTATTTTCTCTGTGCATTTTTCTTTGCAGGATTCTGCACAAACCTTCTCAGATACAGCTTTTCCCGGCTTTAAAACCCCTTTAGACGATATGTATGGTTCTCCTTTCTGTCTTTTTATCTTCCTCTCATTTTTTTCCACTCTTTTGGATCAGCCTGTCCCTTACGTTTACGCTTACGGTTTTGGTAACCTGGCAACAGCGATTCTATTTCTGGTGCGGCAGTTGTATCAGTTTCTGGTGCGGCAGTTGTATCAGTTTCTGGTGCGGCAGTTGTATCAGTTTCTGGTTCGACAATTGTTCCCGTTTCTGCCTGTTCTATTACTATATTCCCAGATGACTATACTGATGGTGATGAAATATTGAATGAGCTGGATACGGACAGAATACATTCATCCCCAACCTCGGTATGGGCACTATCATCGGAATCTGAGACATACAGATCTTGAAGCAAGAAGTCTTTAACAGTTCCGTGGTTTTTGTCAGTCATATCTACATTTTGCAATAATGTGTATCTGGTAGATGATTGTGAACTCGGCTCGCGTCGTGATTTCATACGCAAACGGCTGGCTGACCTCAACTTTTTGGGGTCATAATAACGTATCGTAGTATAAGACACGAAAGTGAATTAGACCAACAAAGAATATTTACGTGCTAAAAGAACGTATATAGCTTTTACACTATTATTGACTAAAAAACTGATTGCATTACTTTAATAATTTAGAGCCATAGTAGCGTATCCCATCTTTACGTTTTTTGGCAGGGAGAAAAATGATAGAAGCATACGAAACAAGGTCCCTTAAGCAGTAACGGTACTTTACGTTTATTTGGCACGAAACAAACTAAAGCTACGTAATTAAACTTTCTGCGTTAAAAACGTATGACAGGATACGTTATTTGAGCGATTACATTGAAGGTATTTTAAGTGTCCTATTCGCTCTGTAAATCGAGTTACGATCGATGTGCTCGTAACTCTTTTGACAAAATAATGTCAAGAGTATTGTAAGTAGAAATACTTCATTTTGGCGATAAATAAATATCTTCTTTTTGTATACGTTATTTTTGTACTAAGCAATCTACTGACTACATCGTTCCAGTTTTTTGGCACATAAAAATATGGGGATTAAAAAAGCGAATGGCGAAAAAAAATTTTTTTTGTATTTTTGCCCTTACGCTACTCTAGTTCTTAACACGCGAACTCTGCCAGTCAGTTCATATGAGGCGAGTACAAGTTAAAATATAGGATATTACCAAGAAAACTTCCCCGGTTAGGGATCTACCACCTTACCTATTCCTGCCACCATAATGACTGTCATGTTGCGATCCGGAGGATTGGTAACTGGTAGACTTGTACAATAAGCTTAACACCCCGGCTTCAGGGCAGCGAAAAACCTGTAACATCTATGGTGCTTATATGCAACGGTTGTCTCCTATTATCAGGAGAGCAGAGTGCTTATTATATGACCGAAAATTAATAAAAATATTGAAAACTGTTCATATTTTTAAACAAAGAAACACTTGTTCTGTTTTACGTATCACTTATTATTTATTACTTTGTAAATAGCTTACCGGTTTCGCTTATACAGCACCATCAGGGCTAAAACTTAACTTTGTTTAAAAATATGAATATTTGGAAGTTTTACCAAGCGCCAACGATGGAAAATATCAAACTAAAAAAATTTTGAAAACGGATTGCTTAGGTAACCAACCTACTATTTAAGAAACAATAATTAGATAATCGAACATCTTTTGTACATACAATATGATGATACGATCTACTTATGTATAATATAGGTACTTTACCTTACCTTCTTTGTTATTCAGAATATTTTGACTACCTTAGAGCTTAGGAGCTCATACCAAAGGCATATTGATATAAAAGTACGAACGGATTGGAATCGCGACCACACAATAGTGGTAATTTTGTTGCGCACTTACTAAACTAATTTTAAGTTATTGCTGTCTTCTTTCAACGAAAGAAACAGAAAGAGACAAAACACTTTTAGCGCTGTCAAATAAGACCGTACGAGGGCCAAACTGAAAGTTTTTAGAACTGGCAACTTAAAAGCATTATATTAAAAAATAAGTTTAAATTTTGAAAATAGAACTCTTTACCAATAATATTGAGTATACATTTCATTCATTTGTCATTTGTTTTATGATTTGGCGGCAAATTGAAAATTGTCTGTGCACGTCAGAATGAATTTTAGCCGAGAAAATTTTCGTGCAATGATTTTTTATGACTTTCGATGTCATATAAGTCAACAAGAAAGTTATGATAGACTTCGATTCGCTTTTCACGATGAAGCCCCATCTCGTGCCACAGTTTACAACTGGTTTAATGAATTCAAACGTGGTCGAACTAATCTCACCGATGATTTGCGTGAGGGACGGCCTTCTACAGCGACGACTGAAGACAATATCAGTGTTGTGCGGCGTATGATAGAGACTGACAAAAGAGTGACCTATCAGCAGATTCGGACAAGTCTAGGCATAGGTATGAGTCAAGTGCACAAAATCCTCCATGAACATTTAGCGGTCAGGAAGCTTTGTGCCCGCTGGATACCGCATAATTTGACCGAGGCTCAAAAACTCCGCCGTGTTGATTGGTGCCGAGAAATGATCCAAAAATTTAACGGAGGTGACGCAAATGCCGTGTTCGACATACTAACGGGTGACGAAAGCTGGATTTACTGTTATGATCCGGAAACCAAAAGGCAGTCTGCTCAGTGGGTGTTTCCTTCCGAAGAGTTGCCAACTAAAGTGAAGAGAGGTCGAATTGTTGGAAAAAAGATGGTGGCCTCGTTCTTCGGAAAGACAGGTCATTGCGCGACAGTTGTCTTAGAGGATCAGAAAACGGTTAATGCAGAGTGGTACACTAACAACTGTTTGCCACTTGTCTTGGAAAAAGTTCGAGAGAAACGACCTCGCAGCAGGATCCTCCTTCATCACGACAATGCCTCGTCGCACACCGCCAGGCAAACGATCGACTATTTGGCGACCTCAGACGTGGAATTACTGGGTCACCCGCCGTATAGCCCCGACCTCGCACCCTGCGATTTTTATTTATTCCCGAAAATAAAAGAAAAACTTCGAGGAAAACATTTTATGGACGCCGAAGAAGCAGTGGCTGCGTTTCAAAACGCCGTCGAAGAGACCCCTAAGGCCGAGTGGGCAAGGTGCTTTTCTCAATGGTTCCATCGAATGCAGCGATGTATTGATGTAAATGGACGCTATTTTGAAAAGTTATAATAAAACTAATAACTTGCTAGAATGCTTAGTTTTTGATTTTCTAAGAATTTTCAGTTTGACCCTTGTACACGTCATTTCTAAAGACGTTTAAACTATTACTCGGAAAACGTCGATTAAAAACATCGCGATTTGACATGTTCGGACTAATCTGACGTGTCTAAAACGTCCCATCTCTTTTGTTTTTGTTTCATTTGAGAAAGATAGCATGCATCTAAAATAAGTTTAGTTTGTGAACTGCAGAATTACCACCAATATCCAGCGAAAGTACTTAATTCAACGGGCTAATATTTTTAAGTTATACCTAGTCATGATACTAATTACGTTCTATACATAATTTGTCAATCTTTCCATACGACCGAACAAGCGAAGGTTTTAACATTTCCCATTTTAACATCACCACTTTCTTCCAATCCCACTCTTTCTCGGATCTCTTTTTTTATGTTATTAGAAGGCAAACAAGCAGACGGATTACCTGATGAAAAAGAATACATTTCGTTAGGAGTAAACTCCAATCAAGCATCGTAGCTGACACACACACACTTTTTTATGATATTGGAAGGCAAACAAGCAGACGGATTTCCTGATGGTAAGAAATTTACGCCGCCTACAAACATTAAAGGTGGTAATGGTGCGTTGCCAACCTGAGGCAGGGATGTTAGACCTTGAGCAAAAGTAAGTTTACCGGCTACCTTACCCTCCGAACCGGAACACGTAATGATGATATGGCGGCAGGAATAGGTAAGGCGGTGGTACCAATCCGGGTGAGTCGCTGCGAAACTCTAGGTACCACCTAGATGATGTCACGGTGCTAGTGACGGTAAGCCTTTGCTCACCTTTTACGAGCTGCCTCGCAGGAAGGCATATGTTTTATTCTGCAAATGATCCCGGACCAACGCAAGGGCAATTAATACTTTAAATTATTGTATACATAAAAATTGGCAAGCCCGCTGAGTTTCTTTCGCTGCATCCTCTAAGTATGTGTTCGCGTTTCGATTCAGTAGTAGAGTTTAGCATTACATAGAATTGTCGCAAGTGCCTTCTGTATGGTCTATGTGAAATAAATAATAGATGAGCTGCTTGGCACAAGAAGGCAGATGGTCTATTCTGCAAAGGAGCCCGGACCAACACAGCGAAACGTGTGTGGCGTACACAGCAGTGGTTTTAGTAATAGCAGCGCCCTGGGCGTAATTTATACGGCGCCCCCTACATGCTGTTCAAAATCCTGTTGCCTAACTGCGCCATACCCAAATGCCTTCCCTGGGTGTATACAGATTTCCCGCAGCGCTCTCATTTTGTTTAAGTGTTAGACCCGAAAAACATTGGCTTCTTTTAATTTGCCTCTGTCCTCTAGCGGTCCGGGTTGGGCTTGACTGCATGAGGTCTCAGGTTCGAATCCCGGGTCGGCCAACAAAAAGGAAATGGTATTTTTCCAATTTTCTAATAAAAAAAATGTTGGTTGGGATTAGAAATGTGCCCGGTTGGCGATAGGCTTGCCACCTATCACATTGTGGGATTTAGTGTCTTCGGCTAGTCGTGGGTGCCCTGGTTGTGCCTCTGTCTACCTCTTCGGGGATATGGGCGTGAAGATACTTTTTCTTCTTTTAATTTCACCCATAGGACGGATTCCCGCAAAAGAGCTAAATAATATAGTAAGTAAAATATTAAGTCAATAAAACCCCATCATCCCGTGTTGGTCCGGGCTTTTTTGTAGAATAGACCATCTGCTTTCCTGCCAGGCAAACTTGCCTCGTCATATTTGACGCGGCAATTTAGAATAAAAGAAAAATCAAAGTTTGCATGCTATCTGGGTACTTACAAGTAGAAATGAAAGAAAACGTTTTCTGATTACAATAACTTTACGTCATAGAATATTTATTTTACATTTTACTTAGTAAAATTATTAGGTATATGATCCGCAGGTAAATAAGTAGGTACGTCATTTTCGAACAAAGTGCTTTTCTTCAATGAAAGAAATAATTTGGATTGAGTCAAATCAGGATGAATTGTTGAAAAATTGAAAATAATAATATAATATTATTGAATATATAATATTGAAAACCAAAAATCTTTTGAGTTACGATTTTTTTTGTATAGTGATTATTTATTGAACAGAGGCTAAACATTTGAACACATGTTTTATTTAGGCCTCGAACAAAAGTAAGTTTACCGGCAACTTTATCCTCCGAACTGGAACACGTCAACGGCAAACACTGGCCGCACAGGTGAGGCGGTGGTACCAATCCGGGCGAGTCGCTGCGACGGAAACTACCACCTAGTCAAATGTAAGAGTGTTAGTGACGGTAAGCCTATGCTCGCCTTTTACAAACTGCCTGGCAGAAAGGCAGATGGTCTATCCTGCAAAAGAGCCGGGATCAACTTGGGGGAATAACGTATACGTTTCAATCATTGATAAAAATATCGTTAACATAGATAAAAAATCAGGCATTATTAAATACATGGCACTCAAAAATAACTTTTCGCATTATGATCAAAATAGTAAGGGATCACCTCGGAATCATGATTTTGACAGCTCTTTCTATCAATTATGATGAAAAGAATTGTCAAAATCGGTTCGTCGGAGTAATAGGAAAATAACCATACAAAAAGAACATACTGATATCGAAATAACTAAGTAGGTACTAGCTCTTTTTAGAGTTGGGTAATAGAACTAATTATGTAAAATAATGTAACTATGAAGTAACTAGCTGCCGCCCGCGTCTCCGTCCGCGCGGATGTCAGTCTTCGCGTGATAAAACTGAAAAATTGAGTTTTTTTTATTCATATTTTTCCAGGATAAAAAGTATCCCATTTTATGCCCAGGATAATAAGGTATAATTGTACCAAGTTTTATCAAAATTGAACCGTTAGTTTTCACATGATGCCTGAACATACAGACAGACAAAAATTTTATTAATCACATGTAAGGGCTTGGTATCGATCCAGTAACAGCTATTTATTTTTTCCATATTTTCAATGTACACAATTGACCCTTCTACAGATTTATTATATGTATAGATTTACGTCATACACATTTATTTGGCAAGGCGCTTGAACTAACGCGTTGAGTTTTAATTAGAATGTAGGTATGTATGTAGTGTAGGTTTATATATTAAAGTAGTTCTACAACTTCAACATTGCTAACAAGCTCCTATACTAGATAGGTAGTCTAAATTGACAAGTTATACCTGCAATATAGGATAGAAGCAATTTGTTAACAACTTAAAAAAGTAAGTAGGTAGGTAAGCGCCGTTTGAATAAATGATTAAAGTACCTACAGGATACTACTGGTGGTAGTGTGCTGTGCAGCATCTTGCTCGGGTAGGGATCCACCGCATTAGCTAGTCCTGCCGCCATGATGACAATCGTATTCCGGTCTGGAGTGTAGGGTAGTCGATGTACCGGTAGCTTGACCACGGAAAAGAGATTACACTTTCAGGAAGGGGAAAGGCACTCCTGCGTAAAACCTTGTTTGTGGGTTGAACACTAGTAAATTCAAAAGCCTATTGCTATACATGATCATAGTACATACATACATATATACATATCTTCACGCCAAGTCCCTTACGGGGTAGGCAGAGAGTATCGAGTGCCAGACCTCACGATCCTGACAAACCTGTCTTGCTTCTTTCACATTCATTACCCTTTTCATACAAACACGCCGGTTTCGGAGACTCTTGACACCACCCTCGGATAATATTCGATTGATCTGATCGTGAAATGTCAGCCTTGGTCTCCCCGGGTACCTACATCCATCCACATTCGCATTGTATATCTGCTTTGTCAATCTTTCATCTGTCATTCTTTCCACATGCCCGAACCAGCGGAGCATGCCCTTTCGCATTTTAACACCAACACTTTCTTTCAATCCCACTCTTTCTCGGATTTAATGATCATAGTAATCCTATCATCCTTATTTGGAATCCTTCCAAATAAGGATGATAGGATACTATCCTTATTTTATAAATCTGGTGTCACTTGGTTATTAGGATTGCCCATCTGACCCACAACACGAACGGTAGATCCGCGCTTTAACTTCAACGGCCGTCTCAGAGACGTTTAATTTACTAACAACAAATTTGTATGGAAAATGTCGACATAATGACTGATTGAAAGATGACTAATAGACATCTCTTAATGCGGCTGTAAGTCTTAAAATATGCCTAAAGATTCAACAACACTTCCCGATTCGATTCCCGACGGGGGCTGGCATTTGTGTGATGAACATTAAGATGTCTGCATTTCGAGGTCTGAGTGTTCATTAAATTTATTCTGGTATCTATTTAAATATTTCTATGTATTAGAACCATTGAATTGACTAACACCCATAACACAAGAAAATAATTTGCTTACTTCGGGGTTAGATTCAATTTGTGTAACTTGTCCAGATATATTTATTTATTTATTTAACACTAAATAGCTCCCACACTTAATCGACACTGGTAATTTAACATCCCTATTTCCAATCTAAAATCGCGTTACATTGTTTAACAACAAATATCTTGCAAGGTCCATTTCATCTATTTGCTTCAATCACGTCAATAAAAGCGGCCAGAGTTGCTAATCAATTTCAATATATACGAGACTAGTTTCCGCCCGCGACTCGGTCCGTGCGGGTGTCGGTCTACATGTGATAAAACTGAAAAATTAAGATTTTTTTCTACGTATTTTTCCAGGATAAAAAGTATCCCATTTTATGCCCAGGATAATAAGGTATAATTATACCAAGTTTCATCGAAATCGAACCGTTAGTTTTCACTTGATGCCTGAACATACATACAGACAGATAGACAAAAATTTTTTTAATCACATATTTGGGTTTGGTATCGATCCAGTAACAGTGCTATTTATTTTTTCAATATTTTCAATGTACAAAATTGACCCTTCTACAGATTTATTAAATGTATACTGTCCGTGGTTGACCGTAATACGATTCGCACATTTACTGCTAATCAAGCTCTAAACAGTCTGTGGTCAGTGGTATCAACTGTCATATGAGTTACAAACTTGGCGGTAAATTAACGTGTATTTGGAGCAAATCTGAAATTTAAATAAACTTTGCATATTTTGTTAGTGAAGTGTTCTAAATGATAGTGAAACATGGCTAGCTATGGGAGATGGACTATGTTTGATGGCAGGATCAAAGGAGTTCAGGTAAACAAGTGTTATTTTTGCTAATAAAAATAGTGTTGTTAGATTTTAGTTCTTGAAATGAAAATGAAGTGGATTGTGTCTTATTTCATTGTCACGGAATAGAGATTTATTTCATCTGAGGACAATCTGATCTTACGTGAGCTAGTACCGTCTGCGTCAGCTACTTTTCACTTTAATCTAAGCTGGTCTAGCATCTTTGAAAGTAGCGCTCTTTCTTTTTCTTTCTTTAGGTTTTCGACTTTGCGTTTTTTTTTGGAATGACTAATGTATTGCCAACCTCGCGGTTTTTACAACTTCACCGGGCTTTGTGGGCCGAGCAGAGTGCGAAAGTTTGCATTTTGCTTAATAGTTAAACAGAAATTTACATAAGAGATTCAATTATAATTAGTGATAAGTAAGATAATTAGTAATAAGTTATGTCAAGTTCTTGAGTAAAGCGGTGGCCTCATTACTCAAACTCATATAGTGAGATTTGACGGCAACGAGGAAATACACGATGCGCTAATTTCTTCATGGTTATTTCATTTGTGCACTTCAACTGAAAAAGTTAAACTAAATGCCACCTAAATCAACTAATTTTACTCATGATATCCTTAGACGAAATTCAATAATTACAAAAACTCCATCTTTTTTCATGATGGCGCTAAAACTCCCTTCCAAAAGATTTCTCTTCAGGACTAATATGTTAAGTCATTTTATAGGATACTTGCTGACTCGATAGACATTGTTCTGTCCTAACTATCAATGTTGTTTTTTTTTTAATTTAAACCTTCTGACAATAATGCACAAAATTAAAGAAGAATTAACGAAATAGGTCCATCCGTTCACGTGTGATGCTATTATAACTAAGGCAAGTATTGATTCGTTTTATATAATGTTTTTACTCGTGACTTCATCAGCTTAAGAAAAAAACATACAAACTTTCATCCCCGCTCATAGTTTTTACTTAGACCCGCCACAGACTTTTCGTTACGTTACTTTTCGTTTCGAAACGGGGTTACGTAAAGGAATTCCGCGCGAATGTGACGAACCTAATTTTTGGAAGAGTGAGACGAACTTTCATATGTTTCCAGGAGCTACCAAAATTTTATTTGGTTGTTTATAAATTTATCCTAAATAAGATACTTGAATGAAAGCTTAGCCCTCGAATCAGCCTCCTTTACATTACACCTAAATTACTCCGGACACATATTATTAGATAACGGGGACGAGGCATGAATAAACTGTGCAAAGTGAGCAAAAGCGGCGCGCTTTCCTACTTCTGATCATACATACAAATAATAGCGATATTTATATATGTATGTATGATCAAAAGTAGGAGTACCTAATTTTAAGGCAGTAAAAATTCAAGAAAATCGGTTTTTATTTCATCACGAAAACGTCAACTGTCAAGGTATAGAAAAATATAACATAAATGTGACCAGAAGTGCCGCTAAGAACGGGATCTTCCCATTTTCCAGTTGTCTTTTTCAGTATTTCCAAAGACCCTGAAATGCAAAAATGTCCTATTTTTTCGAATAGTTCGACAATTTGGAGGAGCACAGCGAAAGGTGTTAATGCTATGTGTGACTGTCTCTACGTAGTAAGTAACCCTCAATCCAACAGGTAAATAAATATACCTATTATAATAAGAAATAATATACGTAAGTAATAATTATTCATAGTATTTTAAATATATAAATATCTACAAATTGTAAAGAAACAAAAACTTTCACCCCAAGCACGTCATGGCAAGTGCTAAAATAAAAAGAAATAGGTATCTTAATTACACTTTTAGCTATAACATTACGATATGTACAGTCGTTGATTAAACCTGCTAATTGACGAAAAATGTGTTTAGATTAGATGTTCCATTTTGAGCTGAAACAGATAATATCTGTTTCAGCTCATATTATGTTGTTATGTTTAAATATCTGTTAACTTTTTAACACACATATTCCGTAAATAAATATATGGCGCATTTTAAGTAGATGGTTGTAATCAAATTTTTAAGGGACCACCTCTGAATCAGATATTTGTCGAAACAAAACTATTAATATCCATCTGTATTCGAGAGTGAGGTAAAAAAAACCTAGGCCTAACACTCTGGCCACGGGCAGTGAATACCTTAAGGGTCCATGTATGCTAAAATACTTCAGCAGTATAATGTTTTTTGACGTGACAACGTCTTAAATTAGGTTGCGGCTCGGAGTCACTTATGAAAAAGTGTAACGCCCGGTAACGTTACGATGAGTCACCGAACGAGAGAGAGGCCCGCCGGAACGGCGAATGCCTTGCGTCTCTCTCCCACTCTTTAATACGAGTAATATTCATATCAATAAATATTCTACCGAGAAAAAGACGTTGTCACGTAAAATCTTCGCCCGTAAAACCGACTTTACAGGCAACCATTTTTTTTCGTACAAAGCAATCATGGATCTTGGTGAAAATAATACACAAGATTAAGATTAATATGCTTTATAAGATTAGTGTTTTTTTGCTCAATACAAAAAATTAAAAAAGTTAACCCTTTTTTGAAAGCAAAACCCAACTGTCTACTTCAATTATGAAAATATCGACACCAGATTTCACACAAACATAGATAAGTACTATACCTTAAGGATAAGAGTTTCAGTTTTTATACTTTTTTTCAAATTACTTTTATAGTGTCAAAAATAGTGATTTGTCGCTTAAGACATTTATTTTAGAGCGCAATATTTCATAGTAATCATGGAATGGGGGAGTGCGGCGATTGGCTCTTCTGGCTGACTAACGGCCAATGTTAATAATGATTCTCTAAAGATGGATTTCCAGCAATCTAGATAGCTGCGTATCCGCCGGCCTATCCTATACGTAATTCCCATACTTATCCTGTCCACAGATATGTTATTGACAAGCGATAACATAAAAATAGATCAAAATATCAATCTTGGACAGCAAGTTTTGGATTAGGATTGATTATTAATATTGGCCGTAAGTGTGGGGCTTTAAACATCTCTGGTATCTTTAGGCCACGGTTGTCCCTTACCATCAGGAGAGTCGAGTGCTTTGTTCGCTGACCTCTCACATAAACTGTGATACTCAAAAGTTGCTACATGTATTTTCCTGTTATAAATATGTCCAATAATCGGTATTGCCATGAATGCAGTCAGCCAAATGTTTCAGCTATTGGAATGCCGTTAGCCCTGTCCGCAGATGTTACCTACGCCCAAAACTCCTACGACTGAACTACACTCTACTGGCTTATTCCAAGGTAAGATTCTTATTTAAACAGGTAATAACACCTGTTCTTCAGCAAGCATTCCGTGCTTTACCACAGAAGTACCTGGAGGACCGAGCTTTGCTCGGTATTTTTTTTATAAATTGTGTTTTTTGGAAATTATATTTAAGTACGACACATAATATAAAATTTCTTAACACTCATTGACTTCGTGTCAGTTAACTACGCCATCTGCTTGAACAAGGAAGAATTATATTTTTAAGTTTAAACACGAATGAAATGACATTTTCTAAAAATGATTCTTAGCTAAATCAATTTATCGCCCCCGAAACCCCTTACATTCTAAATTTCATGAAAATCGTTGGAGCCGATTTCGAGATTCCAATTATATACATACAAGCAATGCTCGTTCAAAGGTATATGATAAGTAATGGGTGTTCACGCCCAGGGAAGGTTTAAAAGATAAGAAAAGGGGAAAATTGCGAGGAACCTAGGAAAAACGACATTTTAATTAATCCCATGCAAACTGAATGAGTGAAACGGGATTTAATTTATTTAAAAAACTTCATACTCTTCATGGCCTTCAGTTTTGGAAATGACTTTAACTTTAAATTCATGGATACCATTTGCATGAAGCGTAAGCATTTTTGATCGCAATTTTTTGTTTTTTCTGTCACAAAATATACAAATTACCTGATTGTCATTATTATTAGCACTATTATAAAACGAAATATTTACATCCTCAGTTACACTATTATTATCACTAATATCCAGTTGAGAAGAATCAAAATTATCTTGAAGAGTTGAAGTTTGTAGGTACACTACTTGATTCAGAAATTGGAGTCAGCTGTGATGTCGTGGAAGTTTCTCTAGATTCAAACTGTAAGATTCATCTTATGATGTTGAAGGTTGTGTTTCTATTGACTGAGATAAAGATTGTAAATCAAGTGATACAGAACTCAACTCTAGTGACGATGACGAGGTTGGAGATGTGTTACCGGTAACTACACAACTTGCATGATTTTTTCCTTTTTTATTCTTTCCCGCACGGTTCATCGGTAAAGTATTTCTTCATAATACCTGTAAATGTTCTATGATATGAATAAAAAAAATATGGTCTATTATAACTAGAGTTTGCATATTCACTATGTAGAATAATCTCTTTACATTTGAGGTTATATATTTAAATCCTCCTCGGAAAATATTATCAGATCTTCACTACTTTATCTATATATATAAAAGAAAGTGGTGTTAGTTACACTATTTATAACTCAAAAACGGCTCAACCGATTAGGCTGAAAATTGGTAGAGGTAGCTTAGAACCAGGAGAAGGACATAGGATACATGTTATCCTGTTCGATTACGAGGAAACTGGGAAAAACAACATTTTTAATTTTCCCCATACAAACTGAACGGGCGGAACAAAGTTCGCGGGAATAGCTAGTTACAGATAAAGCAAACCACATCTTGTCTTGAATTGTCGCAAGTGCCTTCTGTATGGTCTATGTAAAATAAACGACATTCTGATTCTGATTCCGGTATACGATATTGTGGACTATCATCCCAATTACTCGACCCCAGTAACTGTAGAATGTGCAGACCGATACCTAACCTACTTTACATTGTGTATACCAAGTATAGTTAATTATATAGAGATGACATCATTGATCGAGCGAGGGATACTTTCCTTTTCTTTGAAAAAAGAAATCCAAGGTCTTCAATTCTCTGC
Source organism: Calephelis nemesis (assembly GCA_002245505.1). Lineage (NCBI taxonomy): Eukaryota > Metazoa > Arthropoda > Insecta > Lepidoptera > Riodinidae > Calephelis > Calephelis nemesis. The sequence continues at coordinate 452,292 of NJDD01001180.1, read as the reverse complement.
CCTTGTAGCTTGTCACATGCGTTAATAATACCAGAGATGTACGTTTATTCATAGTAAGACTATAGCTTGGGTAATTCATACTATTTTATCCTGCAGATCAAAATAAGATATCGCCAGCACAAGGAGACAGAAAAGTTGCAATTTTTAGCACTTGTCCTGTGCTTAGGTTAAAAATTTCTATATTTTTTAAGACAGAGATAAAAAGTAAAAATTGAAAGAGAAACCAAAGTTTTTGCCTTTAAAAATGTATATATATATATATATATCTTTTGTTATTGGTGGTGGTAGAGTTTCGCAGCGACTCGCCCGGATTGATACCACCACCTTACCTATTCCTGCCACCATAACATCTAATGCTTGCCGTTGATGTGATCCAGTTCGGAGGGGAAGGTAGCCGGTAAACTTACTTTTGGTCGAAGCCTAACATCTCGGCCTCAGGTTGGCAACGCACCATTACCACCTTTGGTGTCTCTAGACGGCATGAATTTCTTACCATCAGCCATCTGCTTATTTGCATTACATTATCATAAAAAAAATTAATAATAATACACCTAACTGAGTAATATTTTTTAAACACTGAAAACTGTTTTTAATAAATAGAATTTTTAAAAATAAAAAGTGCCCAAAATGTTCAAATTTGCTCTTCTCAGTTATCTCATTAATATAAGTCCAATACTGAAGTGCGATTAATGTCAGTATAAAGGCTTGTGAAGCTTTTAGAATGATTCTCATTTGATAAGTTTTGTAAGAAGCACTATAAATATGACCTAAACGTATTTTATTTGTGAAAGAAGTTGGCAACCTAACTTGCCTTAGAACTCTACAAAATATTTATTACGCTCTAATTATTACTTATCCTCACTTATCGAATTTAGAAGTTAAAAGTATAATCGCCTGTGTGGTCTAGCGGTTCAGTTGTTGGACTTGACTACATGAGGTTCGAATCCCGGGTCGAGCAACAAAAAGAAAATTGTTTTCTCAAATTTTCTTGTAAAAAAATAAAAAAAATGTTTCTCGGGATTGGGAGTGTGTCCGGTTGGCTTGCCACCTATCACATTGTGGGACATAGTGTCTTCGGCTAGCCGTGGGTGCCCTGGTTGTGCCTCTGCCTACCTCTTCAGGGATATGAGCGTGAAGATACTTATAGAATTTAAAAGTTAAAAGTTAATAAAACATCTCTTGAATTCAGAATTTTTAGCTGTAAAAATGAAATACGCTTAAAACCGCTCTTGTAGAAAAACAGAAACCTCGGCCTGCTTTTGTTTGTTTTCCTCTTTTAATATGAATTCCCGAAATGGACTTTACGAATTAATATTGCGCTAGCCTCTTTCTATGGAACTGAAATTAGTTGAAAAGTTCTTGTTTGTGGGTTAAGAGGGTTTTTTAATTACTACGTATTTGTTAATAAAAAAGAATTTGAAAAAGTTTTTATCCGCCATATTGAATTTCAAATTCTACTGAACTCAACAAAGGCCTATTACTATTAATCAGGGTTTGGAACGTAAGCGTATTGGAGTGTATACAAATTGATCCCTTACCATTGCGAAGTCGCCATTTTTTATTTAGAACATTAATCTTATTACCTATTTTTCCCTTTTTCTTGATTGGATAGTCCTGGTCTCCAATGATTTTTCTTTTTTGTTCCTTCTCTTTGCTGAATCTTTAGAATCTTCTTGTGGTAGGTCATTGACTAGAATATTTCTACGACGTTTCAAGTAAGCGCTTGTATGGCTCACGGTTTCAGATAAGTTTATTCCTTCCAATATAAAATGAACAATCACTCAGGCCGGAAATACATATTATATTATATGTTTAACACACAAACGCCTGCCCCTTCTAAAATCGAACCTGAGACTGGCGGTTAGTTGGTAGAGTTAGGCGTGTATGTACTTACGTTAACCTATATAAAACTCGAAGAAGCCTACAAGGCAAGAAACGACTTAAGGCAAGAATTAATTTGGCTTACAGATCCCAGATCACAACAAAATATAGGACATTGTGTCAATACTTACGGCCATAACAGAAAAAAAATAAGCACCTGTTTAACTAAACACTATCTTCTTTTTTATGATATTAGAAGGCAAACAAGGAGGCGGATTACATGATAGTAAGAAATTCACGCCACCTAGAGACACCAAAGGTGCGTTGCCATCCTGAAGCCGAGATGTTAGACCGGCTACCTTATCCTCAGAACCAACGTCAATGACTGCGACAGCGCTGAAGTTATGGCGGCAGTAATAAGTAAAGCAGTGGTACCAATCCGGGCGAGTCGTTGCGAAATTCTACCACCTAGTCATATGTCACAGTGTCAGTGGTGGTAAGCCTATGCTGGCCTTTTACGAGCTGGCTGGCAGGAAGGCAGACGGTCTATTCTGCGTAGCAGCCCGGAGCAACACGGGGACGAAAACGGACACATAGGACGGACGGACGTATAGACCATCTGCCTTTCTTGCCAGGCAGCTCGTAAAAGGCGAGCATAGGCTTATCATCACTAACACCGTGACATCTGACTAGGTGGTAGAGTTTCGCAGCGACTCGCCTGGATTCGTACCACCGCCTTCCCTATTCCTGCCGCCACAACGTCATGACGTGTTTCGGTTCAGAGGGTAAGGTAGCCGATAAACTTACTTTTGCTCGAGGCCTAACATCCTGACCTCATTTTGGCAACGCACCATTACCATCTTTGGTGTCTCTAGGCGGCGTGAATTTCTTACTATCAGAAAATCCGTCTGTTTGTTTGCCTTCCTATAACATAAAAAAAACTTTTTTTATTCTGTAATACTTTAACTTTGACGCCAGTTTTTTTCAACTTGGCTAACACTCTAGATTCCTAGCGTATCTAGGTATAGAGCACTGTTAAACTGCTTTAGAAACCGGCTCTTAATTCTTATAAAGTTGCACCTATGGTCTAGCGCTTTGGCAACGGACTAAAATTCATGAGGCCCAAGTTCAATCTACTGGTGGGGCAAAAAAAAAGTAATGAAAATAATGTTGCGCTGGTTTGGATATATGTACGGTTGGCAATAGGCTTCTGTCACATTGTTGGAGTTCGAGTCTATGGCTATTCGTGTGCCTTGGTTGTACCATTGCTTGCCTTTCCGCGGATACGGGTAAAAATAGAATCACGAGAAGTTCTAAAATTAAAAGTATCTTCACGCCTATATCCCCGAAGAGGTAGGCAGAGGCACAACCAGGGCACCCACGACTAGCCGAAGACACTAAGTCCCACAGTGTGATAGGTGGCAAGCCTATCGCCAACCGGGCACATATCCAATCCCGAGCAACGTTTTTTTTATAAGAAAATTGGAAAAAACCCAATTTTATTTTTATTGCCCAACCCGGGATTCGAACCCGGGACTTCATGTAGTCAAGTCCAACAACTAACCGCTAGACCACAGAGGCGACTAAAATTCAATTTTATAGTAGTAGCCAACTACCAACCAACCACATAATTTGCATGCAGGTACTTAACATGATGACGTAGGTAGGGGAACTTTATCTACCCACCTTAGTGAAGGTGAGGTGGATAGACGAGATACAAACTGCATAGCGAATGACGTAATCTGGAGCGGTGAACGTCGCGGAAAGGAAAAGTGGGCGAACTACCTGATCACATTAATTTGTAGCCTCGGGAGCGCCCACGCACGCTCTGCGCCACCCTTCTTAACAAAATTAATTACATATTTGAGTTAGAATTTAATTTTCCTTTACCATTACATTTTTTATATGATGTTGGAAGGCAAACAAGCAGACGGATTTCCTGGTGGTAAGAAATTCACGCCGCCTAGCGACACCAAAGATGGTAATGGTGCGTTGCCAACCTGAGGCCGGGATGTTAGACCTCGAGCAAAAGTATGTTTACCGTCTACCTTACCCTCCGAACCCGAACACGTCATGACGTTATGGCGGCAGGAATAAGTAAGGCGGTGGTACCAATACGGGTGAGTCGCTGTGGAACTCTACCACCTAGTCATATGTCACAGTGTCAGTGGTGGTAAGCCTATGCTAGCCTTTTACGAGCTGGCTGGCAGGAAGGCAGATGGTCAATTCTGCGTAGCAGCCCGGAGCAACACGGGGACGGAAACGGACACGGACTAAAATTGATATCCAATATGCTATAGGTACATAGGTGTCGTGGCACCATGTTTTTGGTAGAGAATAACATGTTTTATTAAACTCCAATTAAAATTGGTAATTAGAGTTTAATAAAATATGTGATCAACGCGTGTCAACGCGTGTCAACTGCCTGGCAAGAAAGGCAGATGGTCTATTCTGCAAAGGATGGTCTATTCTTTAAACATCTACAAAATTGTATAATTAATTAATCAATTACGTGGTAGAGTAAGTAGAGTCTTGGAAGACTGACTGTATCTGTGTGACTGACTGTAATTTTTAACATGTTTCGGCTTGAATAACACGGAAGAGGCTTAGTATCTTTTTTCTTTGCTGTCCTTTCGTTATGGCACGATGGCTATTATCATCTTTGGTTTATGTATGTTTCTTCTTATCATTAGGAAATACGAGTAGATTTGTTTTGCAATAACGTAAAAAAATTAACGACGATTGAATGGATTGGGTATGTTCCCGGTTGGCGATAGGCTTGCCAGCATTGTGGGACTGTGGTACTGTAGTGTCTTCGGTTAGACTTGAGTACCCTGGATGTGCTTCTGCCTACCGCTTCGGGAATTCGGACGTGAAGATACTTTTAATTGACTTGTTATCAATTTTATCACAGTTTCTTATTTTTCTTTTCTTTATTATATTATTATTATTGTCTTTTCGGCCAATAACATTATAATAAAACGGCCAATAAGAGGCCGTAATTTCAAAAATTGTATCCCCGCGAATGTTGTCATGTGTCGATTTTTGACATAAACACCGCGAATCTCCACAAACGTAAAGTAGCGAAAATGCATATTCGCGGTGTTGTAATATAAGCGACGATATATATTTGAAATCTATTGATAGTTCGTTTATATGTATGTATCGTACACACTCCGTCGGTGTATGTCGTAACAGCGGTAATACATTACACGTGAAGTGCGATAATTGTACTTATATTTCGAAACAGTATTTCTATTGTCCATATGCATAATATTTGCTCAGGTGTGTGTGATACCTTTTAAATGAATGAGCCACGAATAGTGCATCGCAGTGCGTATGTGTACTCGCGCTCGATAACCGACACTACGCCCGTGGCCGGGGCACGTGTCCATGTGATCGGGAGAACAACCAGATGAAGGAGGCTGTCGCGACCCATGCGATATAGTGTGTTGGAGGCGCACGAAAGTCGCGAAGGCGCGGGGTGAGCTTGCGCGCCGTCGACCGGCGTCAGTCGCACGCTCGCGCTTATCGGGGCGGCAGCCATTTTGGTGACATCGCTACGTTAGTTTCACATTTGATTATTACATCGAGTGTTACATCGAATGGTTTAAAAAATATTTTTAAATATGAGTGATTTATTTAAGTTGTAACTGTGCGGTGTATGGACGGTCCTTGTGCGGATTTTGGATTTGGGGAAGTTTTTCTTGTAAGGAAGCGTCGGTGGGACCTAGCGCGGGCGTCGCGCGGGCCCTAGTGTCGGGTCGGTGGATGGTGCGGCGCGGGTGGGCGCCGGGGCGCGGCCGGCGGCGCCGCTAGCAAAATGTCGATACCCCTGGGCCGGGAGACGGTCCTCCCCACGCAGGTGAGCTTAGGCTTTTCTCGTTTTTCCGGAAGTTGAGTGATCGGGCACGCGCGTCTCTTATGTTGCTATTTACAATTTACAGCTTGTATCGATAAAACTCTGTCGTAAATATATCGAATTCATAGAGTTTTTTTAAACATTTTCATGATTTCATATTCGATTTGTTATAAATGTTTTGCTAATTAATTTGTGACTGTAAAAACATTTGTTTTTAATTTAATAGTGATGTATGTTATCTTAAATGAATTAGTCGATTTCGCGTAATTTATCAAGTTGACACTGACATCGTACAAAGGTATTGGGGCTTATCATAATTTTTATATTTACTTGATATGTATGTATCTGTATAGGTACTTTATTAGATATCGATGTAGATACTGTTGTGGAATGTTCTTTTCAGTTATCAAGATTATTTCAAAACCTTGGAATATGTCATGTGCTTTAATTAGGCATTATCCTTATACCGTAATTATAGATAGCTACTTTTTTTTTGTAATAAGTTAGTAAGAAAATTACAGGATTAAAAAAATTACAGGATTAAAAAAGGAGCATAAGTATATAACATTTTTTCTGTCAAATCGAAAATCAAATGAAATAGTTAGCTCTATTTATTAGATACCTAAGTAGATTCTACTTTACTAAATGAGACTTGCTTCTTAAGAACTAATTGGCAGATAGGTAAGTTAAATGCCTGTATTTAAAGGAGCATGGACCAACACAATAAACTAAATAAGAAAAGCTATGGTAAAAGTCGATAATTTCAAGTTATAGGTAAAGGTCATTGACCTGCAGTATTATTTGACATAGAGTTAAGTTAAGGTAAGGTATTTGGCAGAAATATAAAGATACAGACTATTTCGATAGTTGCCACGTTTCGAGTTGATTTTTTTTAATAGTATCGAATGATTCCGAGATGGACCCACTTCAATTTTATCAACATGCGAGGTACCTACTCGCTGTTATACTAATAATGCATACATTTTTAGTTTTTTGGTCGCCTCGTTGGTCGAGTTTCTAGCATACACGCCTAACTAGATCAGCCAACCGCGAGGCCCGGGTTCAATTCCCGACGGGGGTAGGCATTGGTATGATGAACATTTAGATGTCTGCATTTCCGGGTCTGGCTGTTTATTAAATTTATTCTGGTACCTGTATAAGTATTTCTAAGTATTAGTATCGTTGACTAACCTATACACACACACAAGCATATAATTTGCTTACTTAGGTTTCAATTGGTGTGACTTGTCCAGGGATATTTTATTTTAGTAGGGTTATTATGTATAGGTTATTTTTTTTATGATATTGGAAGGCAAACAAGCAGACGGATTTCCTGATGGTAAGAAATTCACGCCGCCTAGAGACACCAAAGGTGGTAATGGTACGTTGCCAACCTGAGGTCGGGATGTTAGGACTCGAGTAAAAGTAAATTTACCGGCTACCTAACTCTCCGAACCGGAACACGTCAACGCCAAGCATTGGACGTTATGGTGGCAGGAATAGGTAAGGCGGTGATACCAATCCGGGCGAGTCGCTGCGAAACTCTACCACTTTAATTTTTTTTTTGTTATTAATTGATAATGACTAAAACGGACCCATATGCAACGAACCATATGGATGTGGATCCACACTGGGAAATGTTTTACTTCCAAATGTTATTAAGCAAATACCTACCTAGTCTGCGTGCTAAAACGATGTGACGTATTTGTTTTATTCTGACACACATTTGAAACAAGGCCAAATACATTGATTCTAGAATTTGAGGTAAAATCTTTGCGTTACCAATAGTCAGAAGTTATCGATCGTTATCGCAACTCAGCCAACAGGTTGACCGATCGTTCGTTATCAGTCGTTATCGAGGTGTATCGCAGAATGGCGTACACATTATATGAGCCCTATAAATAGAAATATGAGTTACCAGTCTATTCGTGCAATTTTGTCCACGCAATAAGCTCCAAATTCAAAACTTAAACTCAAAATCTATTTATTCACATGGATCTATCTATACAAAGATTTTTCTGACGCGTCTATATAATTCTAAAAACTACCACCGGATCGGAACGCGGCCCCACACTGAGAAGCTTGTATTTTTTAAAAAAATAAAATTTACAAAAGTATTTATATTTAAATTAAAGGATAATTCTGGGTAAATTAATTAAATGTATAATAAATATTACATTTAATTAATTTGTAGAGATTGTATGAGGAGTAATTAATCCTAAGCATTTCTGTCTTCTAAATATTCTGAAATCTTATAATAACCTTTACCATACAACGTAGGTTTAATACATTTTTTAAATTTATTACACACATTACATTAAAGACTTACCATAGTCTTTAATGTGCTCGGGAATGGTAAGTCTTTAATATGCTCCTGAGAATTTGTTAGGATTGATTAAATCTACGTCTTTTATAGCAGGATTTTGATTGAGTATCAGTTGTCAGTACCAAGGCACCCGTATCTAGCCGGACTTAGACGAAGAACTGTAGACCATATTATATTTGTCAACTGTCCTAAATATAACGTCATATCCTTATATGAAATCCTCCCAAAAGAAATCCCTCGCCCTAACTTTTCGTGTCTTTTGTCTGATATGTATCCACCATTTATTAAAAAAAAAGTATCTTCACGCCCATATCATAAGGCACCCACAACTAGCCGAAGACACTAAATCCCACAATATGATAGGTGGCAAAGCCTATCGCCAACCGGGCACATTTCCAATCCCGACCAACATTTTTTTATTAGAAATTTGGAAAAATCCCAATTTTCTTTTTGTTGCTCGACCCGGGATTCGAACCCGGGACCTCATGCAGTCAAGTCCAACAACTGAACCGCTAGACCACGGAAGCGATTTTTATTAAAATATTGAGATAACGAAGAGCAGTAAAACTGCAAAAACCGACTTTAACCATTTCATTGGGTAACACCTCGCGATTTGATAGTTTTTTTTTCAGATAGCAAATGGTTCTAAAGACCCACATAAATTTTATTAAGAACTACTAATAGGATATTAGTTTTCGAGTTATACTTAATAATGCATATTTTTTTAACTAGGTGTTAGAGTTCTCAGCGACTCGCCCGGATTGGTACCACCGCCTTACCTGCCGTAAGGGTAAGGTAGCCGGTAAACTTACTTTTGCTTGAGGCCTAACATCCTGACCTCAGGTTACCATCTTTGGTGTCTCTAGGCGGCGTGAATTTCGAGGAATATTTATAATTATTTACTAGCTTCCGCCCGCGACTCCGTCCGCACGGATGTCGGTCGTCGCGTGATAAAATTGAAAAATTAAGATTTATTCTTTTTCCAGGATTTAAAGTATCCCATTTTATGGCCAGGATAATAAGGTATAATTATACCAAGTTTTATCGAAATCGAAGAGTTAGTTTTCAAGTGATGCCTAAACTTACAGACAGACAGACAAAAATTTTTTTAATCACATATTTGGGTTTGGTATCGTCTCGATACATTAATACCCTAGCTATTTATTTTTTCAATATTTTCAATGTACAGAATTGACCCTTCTACAGATTTATTACATGTATAGATTTAAAGCCTGATTAAAAATGAACCAGTAGTTTTCCAACTCAGTGTATAGATTTTAAATGGAATTCCTATCCTTCGTATCGTGAAAGCTTGATTAAAAGAGAGCGGTAACAAACGGACAAGAATTCCTATAGTGATAGTTTTCAATCACAATGATTATTCTTTGCTCCTGGTTTCAGCAGGTACAAATAAGGTATATTTTAAAAATGCCTTGTTTCGTCTAGTATGTATATAAAAATGAATTACTTTTCGCTTTATTATACATCTGAAAGGCTTTAACGATTTTTTTTGTTTGTTTACCTTAATATATAAACTCTTTATTGCATATATCTAAAATGCACGCGGGTAAATCTGCGAAGAAAAGCGAAATGATTTTGTTAAAACAAAAAAGTGACGTAATGTGTTATTCTCTAAAGTAGTAATATTTTTTTTATGATGATGGAAGGCAAACAAGCAGATCAATTTCCTGAAGGTAAGAAATTCACGCCGCCTAGAGACACCAAAGGTGGTAATGGTGCGTTGCCAAACTGAGGCCGGGATGTTAGACCTCAAGCAAAAGTATGTTTACCGGCTATCTTACCCTCCGAACCGGAACACTTTATGACGTTATGGCGGCAGGAATAGGTAAGGCGGTGGTACCAATCCGGGTGAGTCGTTGCGAAACTACAACCTAGTCAGATGTCACGGTGTCAGTGACGGTAAGCCTGTGCTCGCCATTTACGAGCTGCCTGGCAGGAAGGCAGATGGTCTATTCTGCAAAGGAGGCCGGACCAACATGGGGAATATTCAAGAGTTTTTGTTTTAGCAATCGGGAAGCTTTTATAAAAAATCGGGAGCCTTTATAAAAAAGGCGACCCTATTACCAAGAGCCATATTACGCAATTTGTTCATGTAGATGTAGATTTAATTTATGTATATGTTATTTTGCAATTTAAACTACCCGTGTGTTATTTTAATTATCATTGACTATTATTCAAATTAATGCTTCGGTACGCGAGATTTAACATTCCATTAATTATGCTAAAAGTAGCAAACCAGCTTTACATAGTGTCACTGTAGGTTAACATAAACAGGGTAACCGTTAACTCTGTATTTTATATAACTGGCAGTTCCGGTGAACTTCGTTCCATCCTTTTAGTTTGTATGGGGAAACGTTGTTTTTCCTAGTTTCACTTTTCAGTGCAATGACGGGATAAAAAGTATCCTATGCCGTCTCCAGGTTCTAAGCTAACTTCCACTAAAGTATCAGCCCAATCGGTTCACTTGTTCTTGAGTTATAAATAGTGTTAATAACATGTCTTTTTTATATGTATAAATAACTGTCTTTTCGGTAAAATGGATTTAAAGATCTAGAGCTAAAAACTATTATCCAATTTTTTGTTACATACATCATGCTAACTTGTAGATACTTAAACGGGCAGTATACATTCAAAGCGACTTAGATATACATACTTAGTGAGCGATCTAAACGCTAACATTTATTAATCCCAGCATTGAATAAAACAACAGCTCTGTTGAAATAATGTCATAAACCAATCACTTTATCCCGATACTTTCATACTTGCTCCATGCTATGCATTGCCTATACTAGCCCATAATTGCATTATATCAAGGTACTATAGTGGGGGATGAAAGTTTGTATGAAATCTATAATAAAAACACGCAGGTAACTACCTATATTGGAAAGGTCTGTCTGTTACCTTTTTAAGGCTAAACCGCTTAAATGATTTTGGTGAAATTTAATATGCATATTGTTTTAAAGGTACAAGTTAAACATAGGCTACTATTATTCAATAAACCCTCTAAACTGTTATAAAAAGGAATGAAAGTTTGGATGAAAATCTATCCTACGCTCGACGAAGTCATGGGTAAATGGCTAATAATGAAAACATTAGTTGACTGTGACTTCTCATTATAAGAAGTATGTCTACTGGTGGTAGAGTCCTCACCGCGGCCAACGGCTTAACCAACTCCTACCGCCATAATAACATTGTCATGTTCCCGTCCGGAGAGAAGAGTAGCTGGTAGACTTGCATAATAAACCCTACGACTCCACCCACAAGGCAGCGACGCACCTACTACATCTAACGTGACTAAGGCCACGGTCGTCTCTTACCATCAGGAGAACTACGTGTTTGTTCAATGTGTAATGCAAATACAAATAAATGTGTAGTTAATTCCAATTCTAACAATAATAATAATTAATGAAATGAAAGTTATTTATTGCGGAATATGTGTATTAAAAAGTTGTTATAAAGATTGTTACATATTTCTATAAACATGTACATTTAAATCGGAGCACTTATTTACATTTTTAATAAACTATTTATTTATTAACAAATATAAGTTTCATAATTTATTATACATGAATTTAAAGGAAGATTAATTTTTAGTCCTATCTACCGTACACTTCCACCGTTTCCAAACCTAGCCAGTCGGGAGAAGAAACGGCGAAACAAACTCCCCGGCAATCATGATTTTATTACTTAAATTAGGCTTCAATTTATTAAAAACATATTATATTCATATTTTATTTATTTATGCTTGTCAGTAAGAAAATATTTTACACTATAATATAATTCTTGTCTAATAGCAAATCAAATCACTTCTTTCGAAATCTTTTTACTGGAAGTGATTTCAGACTATCAGGAATTTGGTTATAATATATACGAATGGACATGCAATATACATTATTTATATAAATATTAAGTTTTTGATTAGGCACATGTAGTTTCTTACTATTTCTGAAGTGTGTAATTCTTAATACTTCAGCATTTGTTTGAAACAAATGATGATGTTTATTTACAAATACACATACAGCCAAAATATATAAGCATGGTAAAGGTAAAATTTTGAGCGACTTAAACAGTGGTTTGTATGAATGTAACTGATTAACTCCACATATCGCCCGTACCTATACACTTCCTTTGTACTCTAAATATTCTAATTAAGTCTACAGAATTTCACCAAATGGGGATTATTATAACTAGTCACAGAATAGCGTGAAACAGAGCTGCTGGACATCACTTCACAATTTTTCGTGACATGATAATGTTCCGAGATATTATGCTTAATAGTGAGTTTTTTAGATGACTAATGTGTTGCTGACCTCGCGGTTTTTACAACTTACCGGGCTTTATAATAATGTATCAATGGTCATTTTCTCTAAACTGGCTAGATGTTACACAAAATGGCTGGACAGTCCATATAATGTCTGAATTTATTACATTAATTCTCTCTAACTTACCCATATTAATAAACTAGCTGTTACCCGCGGCTTCGCCCGCGTAGTCTACTTATTTGATATTTAGCTCTCCAACACTGCTAGTTAAAATTTTAAGATAAAATATAGCCTATATCGCTATCTAAAGTTTCATCTATTGTTTTTGTAAATATTAAAATCAATTCAGCAATTTTGCCGTCAAAACTGAACATACACTTTCTCTTTTCTAATTTCACCTCAGATAAATAGTAGGAATACGTTATTGTGTTTACAGTTTTATCTGCACTTTGGCAAATCCTGTGAAATTAAACTGTATAGCAAGTTATGGAAACCTCTAACAGATTTTTATTTCGAAATTTTAGAAATGTACAGTCTCAGGTTTAACCGTACGTCTTCGGAATTACTTCCGAATAATTTAGTGCTCGGCTACAGGATAGTCATCTACCACATTGTGGGACTTAATGTCTTCGGCTAGTCGTGAGTGCTCTGGTTGTGCAGTTAGGCAGAACTAACCCTTCGGGGATATCTTCAGAAACTCACATTCAGAATTGTAACAACAAAATTAAACTTTTCTGCTTTTTAATATTAGTATGAACCGATTCTGTGATAAATTTGACCTTCCTCAGAAAAATGTGGGAGAACATCTTGGCATAATGATGCGTCTACCTACTCCAAACGACGTCATTTGAAAACAATTACTGCATTAGCGCATATTGCTTAAAAATCTTCGAGATTCATCAAAATTGCACAATAAACAAAATTAAATATAATTAAATAAATTGCAAATCCCTCAAAGACACTTAACGGTCAGCCTGTTCCGCAAGTCTGTTGAGTCTGAGTATGGAGTGACCATTGTCGAATGCAAGCAAGTGATCATAATCCACAGAAACACTATTCTTGCCAACATTTTTTTAGAGTTTCCCTCGACTTCCCCAGGATTTCATCATCAGATCCTCACCTGGTGACCATGGGACCACTTCTGAAATATACCCTTTCAAACAAAAAACGATTTTCTATACGAACATTCATTACCTCTTTGTACCCATTCTCTCTCATTTTCTAGTAATAAAAAGAAGCTTATATTATTTCGTTTATCATAAAGTGTTTAAATACAAAGTTTCACTGTTATATCTTTAAAAATGGCGAATTTCCATATGAACATTCATCCCCCTCTTTTTACCCATTTTCCCTTATGTTTCCTATCCTATCCTATCTCTGTACCAAATTTCATCAAAATTGGTTCACTGGTTTAGGCGTAAAAGCGTAACAGACAGACAGACAGAGTTACTTTCGCATTTATAACATTAGTAGGGATAGGAACGCACCGCGGCCAGCAACCGCGATGTCCCTATATTTTAAACCTATAATATCTCCGAAACTATTCGTTTAATTTACATGCTGTAAAGAGATATATTATTCTATATTAAATGTAAAATTTATTTAAGATACTTAATAAGATAAGGATTAATGTTGTATTGCTTTAAATCGCTTCGTAAATAAGCCATTATTTTTCGTAAAAAGTAAAGGATAAAAATTGGTTATTGTAAGTTGTCCCTAAGAGAAAAACATATACCATCGCGAACTTTTTTGTAGACCTTTTTTAGGTAAACAATACTTAGTACATTATTTTGATCTATCTCGTAGAGTTCAGCCAGCGTTTGCAATGCAAGCGCAAAAAAATATGTTTATTTGCGACTTCGCATTAGAAATCTTGAAATTATCAGTGGTTCTCTAATATATGAAGCATGTTATTATACATATAAACCTTCCTCTTGAATCACTCTACCTATTTTGAAAAACCGCATCAAAATCCGTTGCGTAGTTTTAAAGATATAAGCATACATACATACAGACAGACGCGGAAAGCGACTTTGCTTTATACTATGTATAGATAAGACTAAGTTAATTGTCTGAAATTAATTCTATGCAAATAATCAGCTCCACATTATGTCAGTTTACGTTAACGGAAATATGGTTAAAAAATTTTTTTTAATTATTTATTGCACAGAATGAGTTTAAAGGAGTAGCTTAATAATGAAAAACATTTTTACATCGTACAATTTACATTCAGTCGTGCTAAGTACAGCTGTATTCTTGAGTAGTACATACAGAGTAGAGAATAAAACACACTTGAATTTGTAAATACCTAACACTTAGTCATTCGCAATTATTAAAACTTCATTGTGAGACAAAGCTCCTCTTTTTGAAGTCAATAAACCTGAAACAACAAACACTAAATATAAAAATTTAAGTAGTCATTCAAGAAAAAGTTGCGAAGAATTTGTAATATATTTTCACGAAAAGTACGCTCAGTGCCGGTCAGAGTTCAAGGCTCTATTGATCCATCAAGCCACTGCCGAGAGCAAGGTTGGAGTCTATTTAGATTTTAGAGCACTAGAATGTTCTACATTGTTACCTGTAATCGCTCTTTTCTCTGTTAATTTCGAATAACCTAAAATCAGAACAATAATTAAGTACCCGTGCCCCGTGTTGGTCCGGGCTCCTTTGCAGAATAGACCATCTGCCTTTCTTGGCAGGCAGCTCGTAAAAGGCGAGCATAGGCTTATCATCACTAACACCGTGACATCTGACTAGGTAGTAGAGTTTCGCAGCGACTCGCCCGGATTGGTACCACCGCCTTACCTATTCCTGCCGCCATAGCGTCAGACGGTAAACTCACTTTTGCTCGAGGCCAAAAATTCCTGACCTCAGGTTGGCAACGCACCATTACTATCTTTGGTGTCTCTAGGCGGCGTGAATTTCTTACCAACAGGAAATCTGTCTACTTGTTTGCCTTCCTATAACATAAAAAAAAGAATTCTCTATAAATCCATATTAATGTAAAAGCGTATAAGGTGAACAGATTCGCCCAGTCAAGGAATAATCAGTAAGTAAGAATTTGAAGTATATTTCACGGAAAGCTTGCTCTGTTCCGGAGAGAGTTCAAGGCTCTATTGATCCATTTAGCGGTGCCGAGTGCAAGGTTGGAGCCTATTTAGAGAACAACAATTTTGTATTCTGTTTCAAACTCTAGGGTAAACATAATATTATATACGGTTTTGAGAAATGTTCTTTATTAATTAAATTATTTAAATTATTGGCACTTATCACATTGTGGGATTAGCCTAAGAATAAGAACGAAGCGCGATTTTTACACGCGCCCCGCGGCAGTTGCGGCCCCGCAGCTTCTGTAGAATGTAGATTTATTATTTATAGATAAGTTTTTATAGATTAGTTATTCTTAGTGAATATGAATAGTTTGGTATATATGTCTGAAGATATATGTGTTTTTAAATAAAACATTTTCTATGTAGATGAGTAGGCAAAGAAAAATTCGCTTTGTTGCAATTTGACTGCGCTTATATTGTTTGTTAAATGTAATTTATTTAAGGCACTGACTGTACATTTTAAATTGACAGTGATTGATGTATATCTATACCTATGCATATAATAAATCTGTACAAGAGTTAATTCTGTACATTGAAAATATTAAAAAAAATAAATAGCAAGTATTACTGGATCGATACCAAAAACAAATATTATGTGATTAAAAAAAATTTGTCTGTCTGTCGGTATGTTCAGGCATCAGGAAAACTAACTGTTCGATTTCGATGAATCTTGGTATAATTATACCTTATTATCGTGGGATAATTGATAATTATTATAAAATGGGATACTTTTTATCCTGGAAAAATACGTAGAAAAAAATAAGTCTTAATTTTTCAGTTTTATCTCGCAAAGACGGACATCCGCGCGGACGGAGTTGCGGGTGGAAGCTAGTAGAGTAATAATTTGAAACTGAGTTACTCGTATAGAATCCGTGAACCAAACTTCGCTGTATTAGATTTGTAGCAGCAGGTTCTCGGAGGGTGGTAGGAGGTGAACTCGCGCGTTTGTTGAATAGCAAATTTCATAGATCGATGAAAGTAAAATATTAGAAACATTATCTACCCAGTTTATTGTAGTAGTCCGCAAAATCACTTCACTTGTTGTTACGCTATGTCATGACGTCACCAGCCTGCGAATGCGACTGCGCTCGGCGGGAACCAATTTTATGCTTTGTTTAAGTTATAACCATGCATCTTTTGTGTCTGATAAATATGATAAATTGATTATTTTTGTTTAATTTTTAGTTTTTTCATAGATTGAAAGTGTTATCGATACCGAACCGTTGCTCACAATTTGGCTGGTTCTTTATATGTTACTTTGTATAATTTGTATAATTTGTGTGATGAACGTTTGGATATCTGCGTTTCTGGGTCTGGGTGTTTATAAATTTATTTTATATGTTTTAGTATTTCCATGTCTTAGAATCGCTAACACTCATAAGTGTAGGTATACTTAAACTTACTTTGAGTTAAATTCAATTTGTGTAACTTGTCCAGGGATATTTATTCGTCTATTATTAAATCATAGTTCATAAAAAATTTGATTGTGTATTTTTTTGACAATTATTTAATCAGGCTTCTTAATAATAATATAATAATAATAATAATAACCGTATGATTTGTAAGATAAGACGTTAAACATGTTGGAAGTTAAATAATGAAGTGATTGAAGTAGAGCACGTTGCAATATCAGACTTGTAGCAGGTGGGGCAGGAGGGGGTGGGCTTAGCCGTATGATGTATATTGTATAGAATGCTCTGTATAATTCAAAGCTGGAAAGTTCTACAGAACATAACAATACAATAGTTCGCTGTATTGAAAGTCTATACGGTTTTCTCTTTGGAATAAGGAACGAGATGTACACCTTTGTTGGAATTTGTTACAGAGTCAGTGTTCCGTCATTTTAGTTTATGATATTGTCGTGCTCCAGTTTGTAGAGTAAGTTTGAGAGTTTGTAAGTAGGATGCAGATGAGGCTTAACGTTTTAGACTCAATCTTTAGGAATATTTTTGTGACTGAATAAATAGTCTTACAAAAAAATACATGTTGAACACATATTTAACTAAACACACAATCTGAAGTTGGATTTGGAACCAATAACATGCTCCCACCTCATTTACGTGTAGTACATTAGTGGTTGGATGTAAATTTTAGAGTGTTTAGTCAAGGTCACACACTTAGTCAGCCAGAAGAGCCAATCGCCGCACTTCCCCATTCCATGATTACTATGAAATATTGCGCTCTAAAGTAAATGTCTTAAGCGACAAATCACTATTTTTGACACTATAAAAGTAATTTGAAAAAAAAGTATAAAAACTGAGACTCTTTTCTTTTAGGTATAGTACTTATCTATGTTTGTATCTGGTGTCGAAATTTGCATAATTGGAGTAGACAGTTGGGTTTTGCTTTCAATAAAGGGTTAACTTTTTGATTTTTTTCTATCGAGCAAAGTGAAATGAATCGTGTTTTGGAAACACTAGTCTTAAAAAGCATATTAATGTTAATCTTGTTTATTTTTGTCACCAAGATCGATTATTAACAAAACATTATACTGCTGACATGGCCACATGACATGGACCCTTAAACAGGCGTATAATTTTATTTGTAGTAAGGCCATATCTAGTAATTTTATAAACGACCAGCTTTCCTGACGGCCGCTCTCTTGTCCTTGTGGAATTTTTGAAACTCCATTTACTTTTTCGTCTGAGCTGCCACTAGACTTATTTTTTTATAAAAACCTTCTGATATTAAATACTCGTAAGATAAAAAAAACATTAGCGAGAAACCCCCATCCAACTTGGATTGTTTCCCGAACTTGAACTCCTGTTGTAGGTGAATGCCTCTGTTGTCTAGCGGTTACGTTGTTGGACTTGACTACATGAGGGCCCGGGTTCGATTCCCGGGTCGGGCAACAAAAAAGGAAATTGGGTTTTCTAATAAAAAGAAACGGTTGCTCTTAAAACATAAAAACTTTATGTCGTACAATGACACCTACCTAGTTCTGCAAAGGAAAAAAATAATTTATTTTCGTTGCAGAACCATCTGTTTGCTATCGATGAAGTAATCACGTAATAAACATACACAAAAACATACAGTCGAATTGAAAACCTCCTCACGTTTTGGAGTCAGTTGCTAAACTGCCTATTCCTGCCGTCATAACGTCGTATACGTGTTCCGGTTCGGAGGGTAAGGTAGCCAGTTTTTTTTTTTTTATTCGGTTGCCAATTATTGGCAACCATCTAACTCCATTGCCATGAAGCGCAATGCCTTTGTATTTTTAGGTTCTCATACATTCAAGTTCTATCGTTTGTCCTGTTCGCACTATCTTACTTCATACGTTATCTTTCTTGCATACATCGACCAATCTTTCTTATTTGTGGGGGGGATACCCACCTATCTATTTTGTGTACCTAGCTATTTTTTCTCTTTATTTCTCTTTCAAGGCTTACATTTTTAAATGTACAGGGTAATAATAATTTCTTTAACCTTCTTTCTTCTTCTTCTTCTTTCTTCTTTGATTTTTATTGCTATAGTTTAATTGCTTTTATTTACAAAAAAAAATTTCTTATAAAATAATAATTACAATTATAAAATAGTAATAGTAAATAAATAATAATGAATTTAACAATAATTTTATGGTAAAATAATAATTATAAATTTAGCAATTATGTTGACAATTTAAATTTTTTAAAAGTGAGTTAGGTAGCCGGTTAGCTTGCTTTTGCTCAAGGCCTAACATCCCGGCCTCTGGTTGGCAACGCAGCATTGCCACGTTTGGTGTCTTAAGCGGCGGGAATTTCTTACCATCAGGAAATCCGTCTGCTTGTTTGCCTTCCAATGTTATAAAAAAACAGTAGCAGTCATGAGACTGCCGATAGAAGTGAAAACGGAACTATTAAGTTGAGAGTAATTAAAACTATATGCAAAAATTATATGAATTTTTTTATGTTTTATTTATTAGTCGCATATGATGGGTTAAACAAATCATGAACAAAATATAAATACAAAGTGGTTGAAAAATAATTAATATACAATTATCTTGTCAGTCAGAAATAGTCGATGTATTAGTGTATACGTGTACACAGGCTACTGCGTGTGCGCTAGTCTGCCTCTCCATAGCTATAGATATACTACTATTATCATTAGCATGTCGGTGACGCGAACCGAAGATTTTACCCTCTACCAAAACGCTCAACGCGCCTAGAGAAGGTTTCACTTCAAAAAAAAATCTTCCAGTATCGGACGTTGTATCTAAATGGAGGGAGGGAAAAAATACAAGCATCAAAGTATTCTACCATTGACGATCCTAGATAATAGACTCAGCATAATGCCTTTGCTGGTTCAACATACACGCTCAAGTCCATTAGCGACATTGCATGTGTCTGACTCACCGCGTACTGTCTCATCGCTAGCTAATATTACACAATGGTGGCAATTCTGCTGACCACCAACTAAACTTATTTTAGGTATATGCTATTTTTTTCCTATGAAACAAAAAAAATGAACATTTTAGAAAAGTCAGATTAGATATGACAACTTGTGGCGTTTTTAATAATAATTTTCTGAGAAATAGATTAGAAGCCCATTTGATATTTTCCATCGTCGGCGCTAGGTTAAATATGTCAATATTCATATTTTTAAAAATATGAAATAAATTGTAAGTGATTTGTAAATCAGTACAAGTGTTTCTTCATTTAAAAATGTGAAGATTAGGAGTCTGTTAACCGCACTCAACTTCTCTTCTTTTTGTTATTTTTAACCAATTCCTAAAAGAGGAGGTTCTATGATCGTCTGTATGTTTTTTAATTTTAATGTATGTTTGGGTCGCAATTACTCTGCCAATAATGAACCGATTTTGATGATTTTGTTTAAATATTGTCATGATCGGCCACCCTTTTCTTCTTGAGTTACAGTAAATAATGCATATTTTTTTCGCTTATGTTGACGACATCATCAATATTAAAAAGTTATGCATTGTTCCGTATATGTATCTATCTCGGAGCCATTTGCTTTATTTTGAAACTAGCTTCCGCCCGTGACTTCATCCGCGTGGATGTCGGCCTTCGCGTGATAAAACTGAAAAATTAAAATTTATTTTTTTCTACGTATTTTTTTTTCTACGTTTTCTAGGATAAAAAGTATCCCATTTTATGTCCGGGATAATAAGTATACCAAGTTTTATCGAAATCAAACCATTAGTTTTCACGTGATGTCTGAACATACAGACAGACAGACAAAAATTTTTTTAATCACATATTTGGTTTTGGTATCGATCCAGTAACACGATGTTATTTATTTGTTCAATATTTTCAATGTACAGAATTGACCCTTCTACAGATTTATTATATCTATAAAGATAAGAATTATCAAATAAAGTAAAATAGTTGGAGTCGGTTTTTGCAGTTTTATTGAGCTTAAATTATTTGAGTATGCTAGAATTCAATGCGTTAGGCGTTAAGTCAGTTTCCTTTAATATATATAGCAGAAGTTATGTGCTTCTGTTATTTTATTTTTTACTGTCCGTGCTGATAGATGCTGTCCTGTCCCAACTATGTTTGTATTACAAACATAACTAAAAAAGAATTAGCAGAATTGGGCCTTCCGTTCAGGCGTTAACATAGGTTTCATTTTTATAAATAGCACATATTCTTTTCGTTAAAAAAAGCAATTGCCTACATATTTTTACCGCATGCGTTGGTAAATACTAGCTTTGTGTTTCCTGGAACGAGCCATTCGTGACTGCAAAATTATTCCTGATGTGACAGTCATCGATATTCGATACGTAGCTTCAAATGGCATAATTTAGCTACAATTCATGGTTTACTAACGATCACAAGCTAGCGTGTGAAACTAATTCATTCCTTTACACTAGGATAAACTGCATATCCATACTTATAAAATATATTCAAAAGCATGTCTGTTCGTCTGTTAGGTTTTCGCGGCTAAACTAAGGCCTCTGTAGTCTAGCGGTTCAGATGTCAGACTTGATTGCATGGGCAATAAAAAGAAAATTGGGTTTTTCCGATGTTATAAAAAAATGTTGCTCGGAATGGGATATGCGCCCGGTTGGCGATAGGCAATTTCATTGGCGATAGTCACATTGCGGGACTTAGTATCTTCGGCTAATCGTGGGTGCCCTTGTCGTGTCTTTGCTTACCTCTTCGGGGATATGGGTGTGAAGGTACTTTTTTTATGACTGTTCGTCTGTTCCGTTTTCACGGCTAACTAATGAAATTTGATATGCATATAGTATATGATCAGAGTTCAAACGTAGGCTACTTTTATTTTTTAAAATTAACAGTCATAGTTTTTAAAGAAGGATAAAGTTTTATCTGAAAATTCAGGCTACGCAGACAAAGTAGTGCTGGTGGGTAAGCAGCTAGTAACGTACGTAAAGAAAATACATAGATGTTAATAAATATGTTGGTCCGGGTCTGCCGAGTTCAGTAGAGCATCTGTCTCTCTGCCAGGCAGAAGCGAGCACAGGTTAATTTTTTTTATATCGCCTCTGTGGTCTAGCAGTTCAGTTGTTAGACTTGAGTGCATGAGGGCCCGGGTTCGAATACCGGGTCGGGTAACAAAAAGAAAATTTCCAACATCATCTGTCCTTGCCCTTATTTTGATAAGATTTTTGAAAGTAGATAAGGTTACTCCCATAAACATCCCTTAGCCATCTTTAATCATAGTTATCTTATTATCATACTTATCCCTTTGATCGTAGTTGACATGTATTTCTTACCATCAAGAAGTCTATTAGCTTATAAAATGTTCTCTAATTCCAAAGCAAATCCAATTTCAGACCAATACAAAAATTAGTGCGGCATTAATGCCATTAAAACAATAAGATATAATAATTTACCAAACTCTGAATATTTTCACATTTCTCTTAAACAATTGATTATTTTAAAGATATCGTAACAATAAGATATTATTTTGGTTAACAATGAAAGATAGCGATCGTATCGATCGAACCACTAATATCAGTATACACCTAGAAAGATAAAAGTATTATGGGAACTTATGCTAAGTAGTCTATCCCTGAGGGGTACCCTTATCTGCGGTACATTGTCTGAATCTTGGCCTTATTACTGTAATGGAGCTGGCTGCTCTTTGAGTTCTGCTTGTTTGTCTGAGCCAAACAATACTATCGTTGTAGAATTTTTATTTTACAGACTTGTACTATTCAGTGATACCAGGAGACTATACGACAGGAAAATATTCTTAGTAAAACAAGAGACTTAATAATTTTGCGTGGTTATTGCTTTACGTTTGAACAGATAGACCAAATTTTCCTATTTTTTTAGGGTTCCGTAGCCAAAGACTAAAAAATTTTACCCTTATAGATTCGTCACGCAAAATAGAAAAATAACAATAGTTTTTTGGGGTTCCGCATACTTAAAACTAAAACTCATTTTTTTTTCATCAAATCCATAAGGGTGGGGTGGTCTATGGATAAGTCTTCGAAAATGGTAAATGGAGCTGGCTGCTCTTTGAGTTCTGCTTGTTTGTCTGAGCCAAACAATACTATCGTTGTAAATTTTTTATTTTATATACTTGTACTAGTCAATGATACCAGGAGACTATAAAGCAGGTGTATTATGTTTAGTAAAATAAGAGGCCAAGCTGCGCTAAGAGTTCCGTGGCTAAAGGTTAAAATTGGAACCATTATAGATGCGTCACGTCTGTCTCTCCGTCCGTATGTCACAGATATGTTTTCTGATTAGGGTTTTCACGCAAAATAGAAAAATAACAATATTTTTTTTGGGGTTCCGCATACTTAAAACTAAAACTCAATTTTTTTTTCATCAAATTCATAAGGGTGGTGTGGTATCTATTGATAAGTCTTCGAAAATGGTATTGAGGATTGAGGTTTCTAACATATTTTTTAGTAAACTGACACAGACACTTCCAAAGTGATAAAATGTAACTTTGAAAAAAGAAAACGATAAAAATAAAAATATATCTATGATGTCCACTTTTATATTGACTGGAAGGACTTTTAAATCATGATTGCTACTGCGGAACCCTTAATGTGCGAGTGCGACTTGCACTTATCAGCAGCACTGATCTAATATTGTTGGAAGAAGTTTTAAGAATTTTTTTTCAGTACAACTAGAATACTTATATTTAGTACCTCTATCAATATTTGACTATTTTCCTCGTCATTGGCATAGATGATTATAAACGTCCAGAATTCTTGTTTACTAGTCATAAACAAAAGATTTGCAATTTCGTTTGAAGTCAGTAACTCTCTTCGTTTAAAACTATCTAATCTTAATAAGTCATTGTTGTACAAGGTAAAATGAGTCATAGAGATTGGACATTATAATCGTGCTCCAGATATGATTTTCAACTACAATGATTTAGGTGATTTGTTTGACGAATCGGACTCCACAGCTGCTTAATCAATTTTCCGTACTGATAGAGATAACTTCCTACAGTAGTTTTTCGCTAGTTCTACAGCTTGAGCTTTTTCAAAAATACGTAGAGATGTTTTTTAACCGACCCCAAAAAAGGAGGAGGTTGTTAATTCGAATGTATATTTTTTTGTATGTTTGTTAAGCGATCCCTCGGCCAATAGCCAACCGATTAGGAAACCGAAAGATAGGTAGTGATTTCCAAGTGGTCCTATGAAGCTATAAACTACTACTGGAGCCTAAACTCATAACAAAGAACTGAGTCTTGCACTTCGATACCAGCAGTACAGGAGATTGGAATCGAGTAAGTATGTCATTTTAGGTACTCTTGAACAAAATACTTGCGAATTATTACCTAACATTTAGTTAATAGTAAACAATAAATTATTTTGTCGGATTCTTTGAAATTATTTATAACTGAATGATAATGATCCGTTAGTACTGTGTTCAAAAGTACCTACCTAAAATGATACATACTATTTCAATTTGCAAATCGCAAGATATAGAGCAAAGAGTATATAAATACTACGTCATATGAGGCGGGACTTCCATAGATACATAGCAAAGTGCAAACCCGAATTTTGTAGTTTAGCTTAAAGTGACACATGTCACTTGACATAATATGGTGAAAAGGTATAACCCGTATAATTTGAAAGTACGTCTAAAGGCATTCAGATATAAGGCAACTAGTGTAATATGATTTAGGCGAATAAAAAACATAGCAAACTTATTTTTTTTACTTTTTCATATGAAAGTTGCGCCAAACTGATATTAGAGATTCAAGATTAACCCTGATGATGTCATTTTCAAATATTGATGACTCATTCTACTGTACCGGTCTCTTTTTCGTTTTGACTTGGTTAATTGATAGCACAAGAATTTTAGAATGAGAAGCCGACACACTAGAGTGAGTCAGCAATATTTAAAAATGACATAATTCCCTTTTTTATTTAGGTTAATTTGCCCCTTTCTGGGGCCGGCTAAGACCTTTAGGCCATGCTGCCACGTCTTTCGTATTACATAAATATTTCTTCTAGACATTAGTCACATGTCTTCCGTATTAATTATTCTTATACAGTCATTAGTCACTATTTACAAAGTCACGTCAGGGTTTTGAGTAAAGCGGTGGTCACTTTGCACAAGCTCATCTATGAGATTTGGCGGCAGCGAAGAAATTCGCGATACACTAATTTCGTCATGATTATACTAATAAAAAAAATTAAACTGATTCCCGCCTAAATTAACAAATTTTACTCATAATCTTCATTCACGATGGCGCCAAAACTCGACATAAATTCTCTGTTAGGAGTCCAGCTACAGTAGTCTAAAGCTTTATGGTAAAACCAGACCATTTATAGACTACGATACGTAAATTATAAATTATAATCTTTAACAAATCATAGTAAAGGCTCTGATATCTAAATAACTTACTGTACGCTATGACTTTTAAGGCCATAAATTTGTACGGTATTTCTGACATAAATCTATTTCAATATCAAACACCTTCCATCTTCACGGCGGACGTTTACAATACTAACTGTTCCAAGTCTGACGCCTAGATGTTTTCACGAACAGTTACAATGTTAGCCAAAGGCACACATATAGCTTCGACTGGTTTTAGCATAAATTATTGATCGTAAACTATTGTAAAGAACAATTGTGTAGTTTCATTTCAAACGCGCTTAAGTCCCCTATAGTCGTTATTTTATGTTTTTGTTGAATCTGATTTTGCGCGCAAAACTAAACATTTTGGTTCTAATCAATTTAAAGTAATTAAAAAATATTGCATAAGTCACAATGTGAGTTAACATCAAAGCCACTTAAGTCCAGTTATACCAATGACAGATCGCCCTGCGCAGTGTCATGGCCGCCATGGATTAAAGAAGAATGGCCAAATCGTACCTGACCACGAAACGATGGCGTCCCAATAAGACCTATATATCAAAAATTTCCTAATTTTTTAAGGTTTTAAAAAACACAAGAAATATTTTTTTAAGTAGCCACAAAAAAGTTTTCTATTTATTTTTGTTTTTGTAGCTTTTTACTATTCATTTTTAGTATGAAATTACTTAGTATATAAAGACTATAATAATTATTTATTATGTTTTTCTATTTTTCAACTGTGATTGAGTTCAATTACTATATACGCATTACATTACTATGTACTTGTGATGTTATGCCATTCTTGTTATTTAAACTATACATCCAAGTTAAGAGCTATAAAGAATTATATTAAATTATTGGTCAAAATGTGTGTATTTCAAGGCCCAAGCAGACTAGACTCCACGAGCCGGCTGGACAGACGAACCTTTTAGACATCGAACTTTGGAGTCTGATTGACAGATAAGAGTAACGTGCACTTTGACAGATTTGACAGATGAAAGATTTTATTATTATTTAATAATTCTTTGAGGGAAATCGAAATAAATAATAACGGGATCGCTAATTACCCTTCTCGCTTATCGCTGATTACACTTTTATGCTACGCCACAGCCGCGTAAAAGTAATTGTGGATTCTAAACTCAAAAGGAAGTTGACATGATTATGAAAAATTGTGGCTATTTAGGTGTAATTTTTAAACAGCATTGTGTTTACTACATAAAAACAAACCAATCTAAGTATAGCAGTTTTTGGGACATGACAAAAAAAAGTCAGGTCCAGCTCCTATACAAATTTGGCCATTGTTCTTTAGCTGGTTGATTTCGCATCGATTGCTCTAAATTGTTTTAAATTATGGCAGAAAAAATATGTGTTGTGACACCAGAATTGGCTAGAAAGAAGGTGAAGTCTTGAACATGAAACAATGAAATGAAAAAAAATAAAATAAAACGTGAAAAAGTGAACGTTATGACAGTTTTACCATTTACATTAGACCACAAAATAAGCCAGACAGCCATAACATAACTTCGTTTACTGAAAAGTTGCTTAGGTGTGACTTAAGCGCGTTTGAAATGAATCTACACAATTATTGTGAGTTAGAGCTGATTTCACCGATCATATTGAATACCGAATTTAGTAAAACTAAGTTCATGTAAACGAACTCAATAATTATCAGTTGTGATCCCGTGCATAAGCTACTGCAAGTACTCTTTTAAATTTTTTTTTCATGATATTGGAAGGCAAACAAGCAGACGGATTTCCTGATGTTAAGAAATTCACGCCGCCTAGAGACACGTAAGATGGTAATGGTGCGTTGCCAACCTGAGGCCGGGATGTTAGGCCTCGAGCAAAAGTAAGCTTAGCGGCTACCTTACCCTCCGAACCAGAACCCGTCATGACGTTATGGCGGCAGGAATAGGCAAGGTGGTGGTACCAATCCGGGCGAGTCGCTGCAAAATTCTCCTAGTCAGATGTCACGGTGTTAGTGACGGTGAGCCTATGCTCGCCTTTTACGAGCTACCTGGCGAAAAAGGCAGATGGTCTATTTTACAAACGAGCCCGGACCAACACGGGGAAATTGACAACATTCTCATCCCCATCCCCTGAGAATCAGCGGCCTAATCTGTGCTACCGATCACGTAAAATAGTTCAAATAATTTTTACATTTTACAAAATTTCTTCGAGAATAAAATTGACATGATTGACAATTTTGACAGTTGACGCAACGCATTTTTACGTTGATCGCGTATATATTTGAGGGTGAAATCCAGTCTTCATTGATGTATAAGAGAACTTCATTAATGGAAAATGCCAAAGCCCATGCCGAAAACTATAAAAAACAACTTTAGTAATCTAGGGAACAGTAGTTAGTTAGGACATAAAGCGTTTTAAAATGACCTCAACCAACAATCTTGTGTTGTAAACCTTAGTTGTTAGATGTGGTCATTTAACAATCCTGTTCCCGGCTTTGTCAAAGTTTTTTTTTTAATTTTTGGCATGAGCGACAGCATATGCCAAAGTGATAAAATAAGTTAAAAATTTCTTCAAGTAACCCGGTTAGCGGTTCAGTAGTTGGACTTGACTGCATGAGGTCCCGGGTTCGAATCCCGGGTCGGTCAACAAAAAGAAAATTGGGTTTTTCCAATTTTCTAATAAAAAAAATGTTGCTCGGGATTTAATAGGTGCCCGGTTGGCGATAGGCTTGCCACCCGTCACATTGTGGGACTTAGTATCTTCGGCTAGTCGTGGGGTGGGTGCCCTGGTTGTGCCTCTGCCTACCCCTTCGGGGATATGGGCGTGAAGATACTTTTTAGTCATAATTCGTCAAAGAGTCATGTCTTAGGTAAACCGTTCAGGTTTAGCGGGAACGAGAAAACACACGATACGCCAATTTCTTTATGCTTTGATTATTTCACTTGTACAAAATACCACCAAAACTGTCAAATTTCACTAAATACATACACGATATTGAACAATTACCAAAAACTTAAGACCCTCTAATGCCCTCGTTGGCGCCAAAACCTTTTTGCCGACATTATAGTCAGGCTTGTTGATTGATGAGGATTATATGTGTTAATCCAGACCGTATTCTGTCTGCGTATCAATTTCCTAGCAAATGCTTCGTCATTTGAGAGTAAAGGAGTAACCAATATTTGCACCAATATTTTAAAATTAATTATAGGTACTTTTGCAATTAATTTGATCAAAATGTTGCGGTTCTTTAATGCAATATAGTCTTGATAGTTGAGCTGAACGGAATAATCTATACCATCGAGAGAAAGGCCTGCTTGATCTTCTTATATATAAAATTCTCGTGTCACAATGTTCGTTCCCGTACTCCTTTAAAACGGCTTGACTGATTCTCATGAAATTTTGTGAGCATATTGAGTAGGTCTGAGATGCGGCTAACATCTATTTTTCATACCCCTAAGTGACAAGGTTGACTCACCCCTTTAATAACTAAAATCACACTAAAAAGTAGCAGAACAACGTCTGCCGGATCAGCTAATTTTAACATAAATATCATGTACCTATATCTTATAACTCAAAAAAAAACTGAAAAAAAATGTAAAAAAAGTATCTTCATGCCCATATCCCCGAAGAAGTAGGCAGAGGCACAACCACGCCCACGACTAGCCGAAGATACTAAGTGGCAAGCCTATCGCCAACCGGGCACATATCATATCCCGAGCAACATTTTTTTAATAGAAAATTGGAAAAACCCAATTTTATTTTGTTGACCGACCCGGGATTCGAACCCAGGACCTCATGCATCGCCCCGTCGCCTCTGTGGTCTAGCGGTTCAGTTGAACAAAAAATAGTTAACACTTAAATAGTTATGTTATCAGATATGGTCATGCAACCATAATTCATGACTGATGGTGAAACTGATAAGAAAACCCAACGACTAATGAATGCCTAGGTGTATGTTTTGAATCTACATACACAAAACTCGCATGTCAAGTTGTATGTTCAGATTTTATCTCGATCCGGATCTACTAAATTGTAGGGTTACACTTAATCTCGATTTCATGAAAAAAGGAAAATGGTAAGTTACTTTTGAACACAGTATTAGCAAATTATTAACATTCAATTTCAAAATTTCAACAAATCCTATTAGAATCATATTTTATTGTTTACTGAATGTTAAATATTCGCTAGTTGTGTTGAAAAGTGCCTAAAATGACATATCCAATTCCAATTTCAGATTACATGATATCGACAGTCAAGAGTAGCCCTACTGATTTTAATCAAATTCACGAATATGAAATTTGATCAAAATCGGCAAAAATTCGATTATTATTATTAATTTAAGAATACACATGATTATTAATAAGCCATCTAGTTTCTTTTTACAAAATATTTTACTTTTTTACTTATTATTAATACCTAAAACTGAAAACAGAGCCTTTGTGTTAAGGATTAAAAATTTGTTATTAATTATAATTTTTTTTTAAACTTACTGTTCCGGCGAACTTAGTTTAAAAAAATTAAAATTTTATTTTTCCTTGTTTCTTTGTAATCGAACAGAAATAAAAGTATCATATACTCTTCTCCTGGCTCGAAGCTACTACTCCACCAATTTTCAGCCAAATCGTTTCAGCTGTTTTTGAGTTAGCAATAGTATTTTACAAATCTCTGGTATGACTAACACGACTTTCTTTTATATATACCTATACATGAACGTAGAGCTTTAAATACGCGTAACTGGGTGGCTTATAGAAAATAAACTTAAATCCCTTAATGGAAAAGTACTAGCATGTAAATATACACTTGCATTGTTGCACTTTATACATTTTTGACGTTATAAAATAATGTAGAAACTGCAAAAGCGAAACCGGTTGGCCAATTTTGCCATATTAAAGACATGTTAAGTAAATTGTGGATATATTGAAAAGTACATCCTAACATTTAAAAAAAGTTTGGCCGATACATAATGTTACCCAAACTTAAAAAAAAATGAAGATTTAACTTAACGTACTTGATAATAAAACGGAGATCAAAACGCTGAATAAATTATGCCAGCGATAGCGTTTTCTGATTAGTTATCCATAGCGCAGTCTAACATGTATCGGTAAAATTAATATTGCCGATTCCGATAAATCGTTAAATTAATGATATTGCCGATGTATCGGTAGCGGTATCGGATGCATCTCTAATTCTTACATCAATGAAATTCTATCTGACTTCCTTTCTATGCGACCATTATAGGCGTAGATATAGCGCGACCAGTACAGGCGTAATTCCCCGTGTTGGTCAGGCTCCTTTGCAGAATAGACCACCTGCTTTCCTGCCAGGCAGCTCGTAAAAGGCGAGCATAGGCTTACTGTCACTGACACCGTGACATCTAACTAGGTGGTAGAGTTTCGCAGCGACTCGCCCGGATTAGTACCACCGCCTTACCTATTCCTGCCGCCATAAAGTCATGACGTGTTCCGGTTGGAGGGTAAGGTAGCCGGTAAACTTACTTTTGCTCGAGGCCTAACATCCCGGCCTCAGGTTGGCAACGCACCATTACCAGCTTTGGTGTCTCTAGGGCGGGAATTTCTTACCACCAGGAAATCCGCCTGCTTGTTTGCCTTCCAATATCATAAAAAAAAGTTATAGCGAAGCGAACAAGCAGGCGACTCTCATCATAAAAGACAACTTTTGCCTATTAACACCATAAATGTTGCTGTTGCGTTGCTATATTGGTCATGGCTAAGTTTGTAAGTCTTCTCTATTATTCAATATATAGAACACGACAATGGCGAACACTGACATTACGCAGGCAGGAATAGGTAAGAGCGAACGTGATATTTGTGAACACAACAGCGTAGGCAGGCAATCGATACCAATAACCTTTGATAAGGCGATAATAAATATGGCTCTGTTTTGGCTATCGAATGTACTGTGGGCGTTATTCCGCGTAGTGTATGACTCTTATTACTTACAATATTATCGAACCTTCAGAACAATATGAACAAAGAGTATATAAATACTACGTAGTAAGAGGCGGGACTGCCATATATACATAGCAAACCCGCATTTTGTATAAAGTTTACTTAAAGTGACACATGTCACTTAACTTGACTTAAAATAATTTAAGTATTTTCAAACTACAAAAAACCGACTTCGATTTCAATGTTATATTACAACACAAGGTATTCGAGGTTCTACCTCGATATTTTAACCAAAGAGTATATAAATACTACGTAATAAGAGGCGGGATTTCCATAGATACATAGCAAATCCGAATTTGTATAAAATTTACTTGAAAAATTATAACCCGTATAATTTGAAAGTAAGTCTGAAGGTATTAAGATATAAGGCAACTAGTGTCATATGTTTTAGGCGAATAAAAAACATAGCAACTTATTTTTTTTATGAAAGTTGCGCCAAACTGAATATGAAGTCAATGAAAACAATTAAAACATAGTGATTACTAAAGACCGGATTATATGCAAAACTGAATATGAAACATTAAATAAGTATTTTTTTTTGTATATTATTCCTTTAGCTTTAAATTTTGTGGCCATGACAAGGTTGTAGAGCTTTTCGCCAACTTGACAAGTTTTATATCACCGCCTCACATATTCCTACCGTCACGCTTCACAACGTTAGTGTCAGTTTTGAAGGACGGGTTGCCGGTAAACTTACTTTCATGAGAGGGGTATAAGCTTAGGCTTGAGTTGTCCATTGACTATTTCCATCTGCGGTGTGGTTTAAGGTGACTTGTGTACGAAAGCTCGACCGCGTCGTTGGTCGAGTGGCTAGCGTACACGCCTAACTACATCGACCAACCGCGAGGCTCGGGTTCGATTCCCGACGGGGGCAGGCATTTGTGTGATGAACATTTAGATGTCTGCATTTCTGGGTCTGGGTGTTTATTAAATTTATTCTAATATCTATTTATTTATATGTATTAGTATCGTTGACTAACACCCATAACACAAGCATATAATTTGCTTATTTTGGGGTTAAATTCAATTTGTGTGATTTGTCCTGGGATATTTATTTATTTGTTCGTTTCAAAATCCTATAAAAACTACTCAGGTACTAAACACAAAAAGTTAAACACGGTATTAATTTGAACTAAAATTCTATGTCAAATAAGATATCTGCTCTATAATTTTAATTTTCTGTTAGTAATAAAAAATCTAAAGGATTACTATTTCGCAAGATCAGTCAAAATCAATTACAAATTCCCTAAAGGATAATAAACAAAAGAAAGCGCTACTCACATAGTAAGCGTAGTTTCGTGGAACTATCAGTTCCTTAAATAACTGTGGGGCTGGTCATTCGAGTTCTTGCTGGTCGTCCTCGGCGGCGTCCTTTGGGCCATTTTTGGACCCAAGTCCCTTATTAGGCTACATAATATCCAACCGCTTCTGTATCTGTAGAACTCCGATTGTTCGACCCAGTTTGGACATCTCTGACATTCTTGTCGAAGACTCTGCTTTTACTTAGAAGTCGTTTATTATTTTTTTATAGAGGTTCTAAAAGTTGTGAATTTATATTTAGGTCTTTGCTACTTAAAACGATTTTAAGTCTCGCCTTTAAAGTTTTATTACATTCAATCCAGCCCTGGCGAACTTTATAATATCGTCTAGTTATCCATGTCAGGCACTTTTTTATCGCAATTTTTGTTATTTTATTCAAATGTCGTTTTTTAATTCTCTATTGCATGCAGATTATAAAATTCCTATTTTTTTAAACTCAATGTTAATAACCCGCTAGTACTGTGTACAAGAGCACCTAAATTAAGTACATTATCTGATTCTAGTTTTTAAATTTCATGAAATCGAGATTCAACAGTAGCGCCACTACAGGGCTTAGACGAAGCCAAAAACTAAATCTTTAAAATATGTCCTGCTATGATTATGACATTATTGTTATGATTTATGGCCTCCAAGATAATTTAAATTGTTTTATCACTACACTATTGTTAACATCCGGCATGTCCCCACTACAAACGTTTAAGAAACTTTATGGAAACCTGATAATTACAACTGCCGGTCCGTGAAAGCTAAACAAACACACACACTCACCAGACTTGTGTTTGCTCGGTCACAATAAGGATCGCTTCGTACTAGTTCAGTTTTTCGAATGTCCTAGTTCGGGCTTTTAGTACTATTAGTTCAGTACCTACATTAGAAAAAGTTACTTTTCACGACGATCTCACGAACGTCACGGAATTAATTATATTTATACTTCATTCTAAAATGTTTATTAGGAGTTTTATCTCCATTTAGAGTGCTATTTTTAAAATAGCATATTTAAAAATTAGAATACTTATTTACAAATATTGGTATTTTTCCATTTTTTGTTTTTTCTTATCTTATATTATTAATCTTTAAAAAATATTTATGTTTTGTAAAACGAATTTAAAATATTTATCTACTTACTAACAAAATTGAAGAAATTGTTTCTAACATTCATCAATTTAATTAAATATGTTCTCTATTTTAATTAGCGTGTAGGCCAAAATAACTAATTTATTTGTTATTCTCGTTCAATCACACCTTAAACGTCTTGTCACAAACAATTCAATTTTCTTATTCATTCTGTTCTTTGTTTATAATTCCGTTCCAGAAGTACTAAATGAACGATTAAGCATACGGTTACGGAATAGTTCGTTCTAGTTCTGTGAACTGAATTAATTCTTATTATTTCTTAGTACATGAACCACACAAGTCTAACGCTCACACATGTATTAGTAGAATTATAGCATGTGGTGTTAGCTGTTGTTTACATTGTTAAATTTATTTCCATTGTCTGTATCCATAAATACTTGCTTGATTTAGGAACTTACTTGCCTACCATAAATGCGAAAGCCTCATTGGTCGAGTGGCTAGCGTACACGTCTAACTACACCGATCAACCGCGAGGCTCGGATTCCATTTCCGACTATTTCTATGTATTAGAATCGTTGACACAAGTGGTATTCATAACCCAAGCATATAATTTGTTTACTTTGGGGTTAGATACAATTTGTGTAACTTGTCCAAGGATATTTATTTATTTATTTACTTTTTCACGCCTAATCCGCTTAACCAATTTTGATAAAATTTGATATGCTTATAGCTACAGATCCGAGTTTAAACGAGGGCTATTTTTTTTCAAAAATCAAACCCCCAACTGGCTATAATACAGGTTGAAATTTATATGAAAATCCTGTCTAAAAACGCTGACATGGGCAAATAGCTAGTTATAAATAAATTAAAATTAAGCGGTAAGAAGGAGTTTATAAATATCTAGACGGATAAAATTTGGTCTAAAAATGAGTGGATCTATGGAGTTAAGCGATCATTTAGAAATAAACTGAGTTTAAAAAAACATCGTTTTGTTGAAAGTTACATTCATTTAAAACACAGTTTTTAAAACTTACTCAGGTTCAAAAATTGTTCATTACAAAAATTATAGTTTTGTATTCGGAATCTAAATTTTTGAAATGGTCCTCAAAGGCGCCGGCGCCGGCGCACCGACCGTCGTACGTACAGAATTCTTTTTTTGTTGTGTTAGTTATAATCGGGACAAGGTTCTTATGAAAAGAAAAATGCAGGGAAACTGAGAAAAACAATACATGAATTTTACCGTACAAACTGTCAAGCTGTTAACGTCAAGCGACACGAAGTTCGCCGGGTTGGTTAGTTTGTGATAAAATCACTCAGACCACTTTCCAAAGCAACAAGAAAGTCTAACCAGTTCATAACTGAGTATGTAATCCGATATCAAATGATATAAAATGCAGACCTTTAAGAATATTGAGGACACGATATGTGCAAATTACTTTTAAGTAGATCAAGAAGTCTATAAGCAGGTAGTTTGTAAACAATTTTGAGTTTACGGCTGAATATCTGAACTGTCGCAACTGCCCCGTTGACCGTCAGGACCATTTATGGGTGGCAGTCGAGACTCGAGGCCTACCTCCATGTCACTGCCGGATCTCTACACTTGAGCTATGTTTTTTAATTGTACTTATCTTTAAATTTTTATTAATCATTCAATACTAAATGATAGGTGTTTTAAAATTCGCCTCTGTGGTCTAGCGGTTCAGTTGTTGGACTTGACTGCATGAGGTCCTGGGTTCGAATCCCGGGTCGGGTAACAAAAAGAAAATTGGATTTTTCTAATTTTCTAATAAAAAAATGTTGCTCGGGATAGGATATGTGCCCGGTTGGCGATAGGCTTGCCACCTATCAATCACATTGTGGGACTTGGTGTCTTCGGCTAGTCGTGAGTGCCCTGGTTATTGACGCACATGTGTTATCTGACTAGGAAAAAAATGAAGAATACTTTTTAATTTAGTTTATTAATTTAACTTTATGTACCTAATGACTAATTTTAGTAACCTATCTAAAGATTGAGATACGCTTACCAAAGTTTTGTTGCTAAGATGTTTTTGTTATTGAAAAATGCCAGTACTTAGTTGCCTATTGACTAGTACTTAGTTGCCTCGTTGGTCGAGTGGCTAACGTACACGCTTAACTACACGCTTAACAAACGCGAGGCTCGGGTTCGATTCCCGACGGGGGCAGGCATTTGTGTGATGAACATTTAGATGTCTGCATTTCCGGGTCTGGGTGTTTATTAAATATATTCTGGTATCTATTTAAGTATTTCTAAGTATTAGAATCGTTGACTAACACCCATAACACAAGCATATAATTTGCTTACTTTGGGGTTAGATCCAATTCGTGTGATTTGTCCAAGGATATTTATTTATTTATTTATTAACTGACCTATACATTGGCCTACAGAAACACATTTTTGGTTTGGTTCAGCTCTGTTCGCATCTGTAGTCGGTAAAGTAGGTATTACATTGTTGCTACTAGATGTCAGCTGACAGCGCTAGTCTACCTAAAATTCTCATTTTACTTTAATATGGTTTTATTCGAAATAAGTCCGTATTACAATTACTTTTATGACATTAATTGTATAAATTATCCAAACAATCTCACTCACGAAAATCACTTAATTTTTTTTTGTACGTATATTTTTTAAGTAAATGAATACTATCAAATAATCTCTAAAATATGCATGGCTTTTAAATTTTTTTGAACAAGAGCTGATATGAAAAAAATGACTAGATTTCTCGTATCAGCTCACCAAATATACCCAAAATCAGGTATAAAATGTTAGGCATCAAAATGGGTATATGTGTATGTATGGGTAATACACAATTTAATGTTAAATTAGTAAATGGGTATATGTGTATGTGTGTGTATGGGTAGTGTAGTCCTATGTTTTATCTTAGATGGTTGCTTTTAAAAAAATATTGTAGTGTACAGACGGTGCGACAGACGGACATATTAAAACTATAAACTGTAAGTAATTAAATTATTTTTTTTCAAGACTGTTACTATTACCGCTTTACCTATTCCTGCTACCATAACGTCCAATGCTTGCCGTTGACGTGTTCCGATTCGGAGGGTACCATTACCGCCTTTGGTGTCTATGGGCGGCGCGATTTTCTTACCATCAGGAAATCCGTCTGCTTGTTTGCCTTCCATTATCATAAAAAATGCACATAAAGAAAAAATGCACAAAGATTAGAATGCGTGCATTTACCCAAATTGCTATAGATTAAAATATTTTTGAAAGGCATCCTATCAAAGTTTTTTATTAACTTTTAAATTAATTTTTGACGTGAAGACGTATGAAGTCGCGCAGATCACGTTAACCTTTACGTATCCCATTATTTTCGGAGACTGGCAATTATTTGTCATGGAATTCTGTTTTCAGACTTAATCAAGGGTTATCTCGGAAGATTTATTTCACCATTGTGCTTCGTGTTAAAACAATCTTAATGTTTACTATAATTGGACGTTGATATTAAAATGTAAGAAGTAATTTGCTTTAATTGGTGTGTTTTATAAATTTTCTAATAAAAAGCGATGGGTTTGCCACCAATCACATTTGGAACTTAGTGTCTTTGGCTAGTCGTGGTTGCCCTGGTTGTACCCACCACTTCGGTGATATACGGATGCTTTTTCACTACTTTTATTAATTTATCTATATTATATATAAAAATGAAACCCGTTTTCCTTGGTCACGGCATCACGCGTGAATGGCCGGACCGATTTTACTCATTCTTTTTTTGTTGTATTTGTTATTATTAGGAAAAGGCTCTTACGGAAAAAAAATATTAAGAAAATCTCTCGAAAATTTTGAAAAATGTACATTTAATTTTGCATATTTTAAAAACGCGCGTAACAAATGTCAATGTCATTCACAGCCATAGACTATATTGAATTGAAAGAGCATTGTTTGTTCGGAAACGTGGTTACTTAATTAAATTCGAGCATCATTTGTTCGGAAACGTAATAACATTGTGATTTTTCCCATACAAACTGAACGGGCGGTACGAAGTTCGCCGGGACAGCTAGTTCTATTTAAAAATCGATTTTTGTATTTTGAAGGGAATTAGAATATTTGAAAATCTTGGTCTCCTGGAATAAGACTATTTAAATATTATTACGGTAATGCTGCACTGTAAGTATCCTACCGTTTAGCATGGTAATACTACCTATGGATAACTTTTTTTTATGATATTGGAAGGCAAACAAGCAGACGGATTTCCTGATGGTAAGAAATTCACGCCGCCTAGAGACACCAAAGGTGGTAATGGTGCGCTGCCAACCTGTGGCCGAGATGTTAGGCCTCGAGCAAAAGTAAGTTTAACGGCTACCATACCCTCCGAACCGGAACACGTCATGACGTTATGGCGGCAGGAATAGGGAAGGCGGTGGTACCAATCCGGGCGAGTTGCTGCTAAACTCTACCACCTAGTCAGAATTCACGGTGTTAGTGACGGTGAGCCTTTGCTCGCCTTTTAGGAGCTGTCTGGCAAGGAAG
Organism: Calephelis nemesis; assembly: GCA_002245505.1. Classification (NCBI taxonomy): domain Eukaryota; kingdom Metazoa; phylum Arthropoda; class Insecta; order Lepidoptera; family Riodinidae; genus Calephelis; species Calephelis nemesis. The sequence goes on along the minus strand of NJDD01001180.1, from coordinate 414,313 downwards.
GCAGATGGTCTATTCTACAAAGAAGCCCGGACCAACACGGGGAAAACCTTCATAAACACATTTTACTAAGCTTTATAAACACCTTTAAAAAACACTAAATATATTTCTATTTCGATATTTTACTAACCGACTTTGCAAAAGAGGAGGTTATATGTTTGATTCTTAATTTTATTTATGTATGCTAATTGAGTTCCCCGTAATTTCAACCATTGTTAAAAATACTTTTATTATTTGAACGAGCACACTTTCGATATGCTCTGTAGCCACCAAATCTAGATATATAATTATGGTATCCCAAAAAAATCGAGAAAAATACTCATTTGTTGTGTACGTAGTTGGCTTACTCATTCAAGTCGTAGTCCATTTTTTGCAATTTTCCGCCCTAAAATTATATCTAGCTAGTTGCTTTCTAGTTAATTATGTTAATGATTCCTTTTTAATAAAATATTCAATCCTTAAGACAAATTAATATCCCGGGGCAAGTTACACAAACTGAATCTAGCTCCAAAGTAAGCAAATTTTATGCTTGTGTTATGGGTAGAAATACTGAAGTAGACACCAAAATAAATGATATTAACACCCAGACCCGGAAATGCAGGAATCTTAAATACGTTCATCACACAAATGTCTGGCCTCGTCGGAAATCGAACACGAGCCTCGCTTTTGGTCGGTGTAGTATAAGACGTGTACTTTAGCCACTTCTTTTTTCGTTGTATATGGGGCATCATAAAAGTTTTGCACTTCTATCTTTCTTTCTTTAGATTTTGGCCTTCACGGTAGTATTTAGCCATTAGTCAAGTAGAAATTTGCATCGAATTTCATATCAATTTCAATTAATTATAATTAGTCATCAGTCATAAGTCGTCAGTAAGTCATGTCAGGCTCTTGGGTAAAGCGGTGGCCTGTTTACTCAAGCACATGTAATGAGATTTGGCGGCAACGAGGAAATACACGATACGCTAATTTCTTCATGATTATTTCATTTGTGCGCTTACACTGAACAAAATTAAACTAATTCCCACCAAAATTAACTAATTTTACTCATAATTTGCACTAAAATCTTAATAGTTGTGAAAAAATTACGGCCATCTTCATTCGGCCAAAACTCCTTTGCACTTCTAACTAATCGGAACTATTTGAATTTCGAATGTTATATTTTTAAAGGTTGCAACCTTCTTAGTATTAAAAAAACAATTTGCGGGAAATAATTTGTCAATTATTTTTTTATCACACATCAAAGTTCTACGTGCGAACCAAAAAGATTTTAGAGCGATGATTTTTTATGATTTTAAAAGTTCTCTTTCTCCGCAAGACTGTACCGCTCGTATTCAAATGCTTTTGGGAGAGAAGCACCTTTTTTGAACACCGTGAGGCGATGGTTTGCTGAATTTGACAGAGGTGTTTCTTTACATGACGAATTTCGTAAATGGCGGCCTTCAACTGCCGTCAACGATAATAATAGGTATGGCTATTGTCGAGCGATAATTGAAGAAAACCCCCGGATTGCCTATGAGACAATTCGAAGACTATAATTGGGAATTGGTATGAGTCAAATTCAGAAAATGTTACACTAAGAATTGAAAGTTCGGAAACTTTGTTTTCTTTGGATCCTTCATGAACTACGAGTAGTTGGTGCTCACAGATGCTACTGAAGTACGATCACGGACATTCTAATGCTGCTTATGACATTGTCATAGAAGACGAAACGTGGATTTATTGTGACCTACATACATGTCACAATTCATAGACATTTTCATTTTGGTATACAAGTTATATCAGTTTAATCGATCATTGACAATATACGTAAAATCAATTACTCTCGATAAAGATAACTTTTGAAGGCTTCAAATTGAGATAAAATCGGGTATTACCAGCATATCAGAATGTAATCGACTCTAGCCGCAAGCAATTTGGTCCTTTTGCGTTGTACGAGCTTCAACCAATATGAACCTAATAGATGGAGGAAAAGATCAGAACTCGTATAACTAATATGGACTTCAATAACCCTTTCATCGCAAATCCAAAAGATCTTAACTCATTTAGTATCATGTTTAAAATGAACTTTATTGGAAGTTCATAAAATGTATTTTCGCTTGAACTATCTCAGATACAAAATAAAAAGTTGCTACCGTTCAACACGGATTGTCCTGATCGAGTCTTGATCTACTCTAAATAACTAAGACGTTAGCGACATACATGTCTCCGCCATGATTAATGTGGTTTTAATACGAAAAAAACTATATAGCGGTAATCTGTTGGAGAAATTGTAAATCAATTTGCGGGTATTTCAACAAATTAACGTGCCTTATCTCTGTAATCCTGGTCAAGTTATTTTGAGGATAACGACGGTATCTTAAACACGGGTTTTGAATTAAGTGCGGAATTTCATTATGGTGGTATTTTTAAATGGAGCTTAAAGGAGACTGTAAGTATTTGTAGAGCTATTAAGGCCTGATAAAAATTGGCTAAGTACAAGTCGGACCAAACCATTACAAAATCCGTAGAATTAAGCAAATATTAGGGAATTTTTGACGATAATGAGGGTATCCCAAACACCGTTTTTGAATTAAAACCGGTATTTCAGTGGTATTTTTCAATGAAGCTTAAAAGCCAGAGCGCGAAATGCTTGGACACTGTATTTGTAGCTTCTATAAAGGTCTGTTAAAAATTTGCTTAGTGCAAGTTGGACCTGACAATTAAAAATTCCGTAGAAGCAAACATATATTAGTGAACTGGGATATATAATAAGAGTAGAAAGTAAAATTTGACTGGAGCTACTAACTAACTAATATCTTTCTCGTGCTGGTCCGTAGCTACTGTGTAGAATATAAAAAAATGTACAAAAGATGACATTCAGGTTTTTACTACCATTTTGTCTCAAAGAAAATCGCTTGAAAGATAGACTTTTCCAAAGGTGTTAAGCAGATGTCTTAAAATAAGAGATTGAGAAATCTGACCAAAGCGTAACATGTTGTAGATCCCTATAAAAAGATTTAACGGAAATTTGTTCCAACGAAATCTAGCAAGCATTTTTAAATATTCATATATGTTGCACATTTATCCTGTTTTCCCTGCAATTTTCCCGGTTTTCTCTTCATATGATCCTTGTCCTGACAATAATCAATACAACGAAAAAAGAAGTAGGAAAATTGATCCATCCGTTCAGGGGTAATGCAATGACCACAAGAAATTGTGATTCATATTATAATCTTATACCTTTAAATGAGCAATTCTTGTATTTACATAAATATGTAATTGGAATCTCGGAATCGGCTCCAACGGTTTTTTATGAAATTTAGTATGTAGAGGGTGTCGGGGGCGACAAATCGATCTAGATTGGAATAATTTTTAGAGAATGTCATTTTATTCCTGTTTAACTAATAATTTTATTCGTGTTAAACTGAAAAATATGACTCTTCCTGACATCTATTGACGAAAAATAATACTATTTTTTGTGAGCAATAAAGTTGTTCCAGTAGATGGCGTTGTTAAGTGACACGAAGTCAGTGAGTGTTTGCTAAAAAAATACCGAGTAAAACTCGGGCATCCAGGTACTAAGTTTTATATTATAAACTACTTTATAGCTGATATCCTCAACCGATTGAGCTGGTTGGTTTTCACACTTTAAATTTAACAGTGTTGATATGACGATGGAGGTGAAATATGATCATAGGAATTCCAAAAATTCTCAACATTGTCCTATCGTCTTAAGTACACTTCTACATTTTTCCCCGTGTGGGTGCGAGCTCCTTTCCCGTGTTGGTCCGGGCTCCTTTGGAGAATAGACCATCTGTCTTCCTGCCAGGCAGCTCGTAAAAGGCGAGCAGAGGCTTACCGTCACTAACACCGTGATATCTGACTAGATAGTAGAGTTTCGCAGCGACTTGCATGGATTGGTACCACCGTCTTACATATTCCTGCTGCCATAACGTAATGACGTGTTCCGGTTTGGAGGGTAAGGTCACAGTCTTAATACTAACAGTCGGCCGACTCATGTACCTGCACAGAGCAACGCTGGGGGGAACGCGGGGAAGCGAGCGGCAGGGTCGTCGAGCGCAAACTCCATACATTTTGCGCTCTCTATCTAGAAGGGTTTGCACTCGTTATTAAAAAATATGTTATAGTGTATTTTATTATAATGTAATACTTGCTGTCTTGTAAATTTATAATGGTTTACA